>JAJQOW010001245.1:0-57155 GCA_037975125.1 Latrodectus hesperus
CAGAAACATTTTGAATGCAAGGGCAAGATCGAAAAAAAAAAACTGCTTTTGGAAGTAACTCATACGATGAGTTATGAGATGAAAAAGATAAATGATCATGTAGCTTTTCGATCGAAAAGCAATTGTGTAACCAGTTTTCATAACATCATTTTCATTCTTGTGCCCATTAACAGAAAGTGCAGTATGTATTTGTTTTCGGAAACATGATCAAGCAGTTTGCAATCTTTAAAAAAATACAAATGATGGCTTTGACCTAAGTATTGTGTAACATGAGTGTCTATTTTGGGAAAAGTAATGTTAATAGCAATTGAAATTGAAGGAAGAAATAAGAACAAGTTATATGGAAAATAATAATACTCATTTGTAAATTAAAAATCCCTGATTTAGCAAAATATAAAAACTTTTTTTAATGTAAAAAATAAAAATTTATGTGGGTGTAAATGTCTAAAACGCAACTTTAGGTGTAAAGTAATTAAACTGTTATTATTTGAGAATTTTTATGAGTTTTAAGCTTATTTTATAAATAATTTATGATGAGATGTAAAATTAAGATTAGTTTTATAGGATTTATGTGTGAAAATTAGATTTTACCAATACTTTAAAATAAATCTACGGAAAATAGATGGTTTGAAATTAAAAAGAAACTAATACATAATAAAAATAAATTCACTATATGAATTTATTATATTCTGATACATAATTTACATGAAAGTTTATTCAGTAAAAATAGTAGAATATATGGATGATTTGTTAATTCATAATTTCAAAATGAAATGAGGAAATAGCGATGATCGATTTTAAGAGAGAATGATTTTGGTTTTCAATTAGTATCTAAAATCCTTAAGTATACTGGTACGTCATTTTGAAAAAATTATTATAATAATGTGCTTATTTATATATGAAACTTCAAGAAAATCTTTTAAATTCATTAACAAAAATAAGCAAATTAATAAAGTAATAGGTAAGCATATGTAAGTTTATGACTTTTAATAAGAGATCATCTTACAAATGAAATTATTTTAATGCAGCAAAATTATTTGATTATCATGCCAATGTTAAACATTTCATGGAAGATACCGATTCGGGCAATTTTAATTGTGATAGCAGCAGATTCAGCAGAAATGAGATTGAAGACAGAAATAAACAGGGATAAGTACTTTGTCTTTGTCAACATTATACTCTCAAATGTTTCAGCATTTTGTCATGGTCTAAGCAAAGCTTTCGTGCAGCATTTTGAGATATTTACCAGAATTTGTCTTATAATTTGAACGTCAGGGATTACATCCAATAAAAATTAATAAAATAAAAATTAGCAGCGGACTTTTACTTTAACGTCTCGAAAATTTTCTGTATGCTTTCTTATAATACTTTATACTTTTATAAACCGCCGACCGATGGCTGAGTGGTTAGCGCTCCTGACTCCTGAGCTGTGGGTCCCGGGTTCAAATACCGGTTCGGGCATAGATGTTCCTTTCCTTCTCTGTTCTCTCTGTGTTCCTCTGTCCTTTCTTCTGTGATGATGTATGAATCGGTCGGAACTCTCACTCTATAAACGGGTTTGTGGTGGTGTGGCGCGGGCAATGATACACGCCTCCGTGACTTGGTTCACAGGTGCCTGCTGGGTAACGAAAAATGAGTAGCAGTTTCTGGCCTTGTTGTGGCATGAGTTACGTCACCCAAGTGTGCCCATCGTTATAAAAAAAAACTTTCTTAAAACCGCTTTCCGAGCTAACATTTATTCTTGTACCTCATGTGAAAGGCCTGGAGCACTCCTACTTTTTTGTAATTTTAATGAAAAAAATATTTCTTTTAGCCTATATTATGTGAGATATGCTATGTTCTCATGGAGTACTCGAGGACATCAGTATTTATGTGGATGCTGCTGGAAGGAGTTCATTTGCACACCAGCGTTGTCCTGGTGTTTCCTAGAGACGTCAGTTTCCATTTCTATTATACGTTTGGATGGGGTGAGTATATAATATGTTTCCCTATATCAACTCAGAAACTGACATGATTTAATATCAAATTTTTTATTACATTTACTTATTTCATATTATCAACCTCTAATTTATTATGTTCGGGGTGTTTCAAAACTAAATGTTAAAAATGTGGAGACTGGTCAAGCATATTCAAATAAATGCGTCCCGTGTGAAAAGGAAATGCAGCATTAAAGTCCATGTTACTTTACGCAGTTTTAACAGCTACAGGCAACTAGAGGCAAATGATATCAATAATTTGTATATAAAACGATTAATAGTAATTTCTTGACATAGTAACCACAAGTAGTGGTTCAAGTTATACAGTGTAGGCTCCGGAATGAATGTAGAATCATACACCATGTTTATAATATGACACCAAAAACGATTTCTAGCCAGCAAATATGATTCTGATTTCAGGAAATATGTCTACTGTAATATGTCTGTCCGTGAACAGAGTTCAGATAATTTTTGATGTTTGTGATAAAGTAAGCTTGTTGTCAATTGTTCTAGAATTCCGTTAGTTTTCAAATGTGATTTCATAAGATTAAAGGGGAGACTAATTGATGTTACATATTTCTGATCGAAATAATAAAGCCTCGCCAGTGAGTTAACTATCCTCGGGCTGGGGAAGGTTGACTCAGCCTTTCATCCCTTCAGTGGGTCGATTAACTGAGTACCAAGCATGCTTGGGAACTAAACCCTGGGGTCTTACGTTAGGCTGACCACCTAACTGGGACATATGCTTCGCACCCCAGGGCCCTCGGTCATGAAAATAGTTATGGACACTGGAGGCCTTGGCCCACGTGGGCTGTCGTGCTATGAGTTTTAGTGAGTTAACTATTAGTGGTAGAAATGAAAGTGGAAATGAATCCAGATTAAGTACTAATGAGCAAATTTAACACAAGCTAATAATCGTTGAATATAATATTTGCACTCTCTGAAAATAATATAACAGTATTTCGACTTCAAAGAAATCTCTCCCAAGCAGTTTCAGGGCGCAATCACTTAAAGAGCATTTCTCCAAAAACAACTAATAAATAAATATATTGTAAAATTATATTTTCATTAAAACTTTTTAACATGGTAAGATTAGATATTTTTTATTTATGTAATGAATTTTTCATATATATTGGTGGTTCTCTTTTTTAAATATACTTAGATTTTTTGAAGATATCAGAAATCTTCAAATACCCTAACCTCTGAAATTATAACAGCAACTGAGTAAATAGATTAAATGTGGTTTTATGTTATAAATTACTTTTGAAACCAATTTACTAATTTATATGAAAACATTTTTGCTGGATATGTATATAAATATTGATGTATTCAAATTAGATCTTCTTCATCATATGTTGAATGGAAAGTTAACCAAACATTAACAGAAAATGCATTGTACTGAATGTGATGGGCACATTAAATGTTGATTGCGAGTTGCATTATTTTTCATAATGTCGATGATGGGAAATTACACGAGCATTTTTATTCTGCAGTGTGAATATTTTCTTATGCAGTGCAAGAAAAACCAATGTCACTTCTTCTCAGAAATTGCTTGACCGGTTCCAGAAAATATTTAAGGAATTCAATGAATAAATGAATTAGAATGATTTGTAATGCCTTTAGATTTAACAAAACTAAGTTATATTCGGAGAGAAGAGAAAAAATTATTTTAACTTAAATTTGCTGGTGAATCAGACTTTTATTTTGAAAATAGATGGTACGTTTTCTAGTTAGAGATCATTAACACAAACAAACTCTTACACCAATTATTAGTTTCATTTATTACACATTTAGAAAGTTTAACGGCATGATGCGTTTGACCAACTGTTTACTTAACATTTATTCAGACTTCAATGAAAACTTAAGAATTATTTCTTTTTAAATTCATCCTAGAATCAAATGCTAAAGTAAATGGATTTATTTATACCTCCGGTGAATAAATATAAATGGTAATGAAACAAATAATTAATGGGTATGCATTTTATGGGCTATTTCTAAACATCAAAATATTCATATCCATAAGTAAAAAATTACCAGTAGCTTACCAATCATTATAAATATTTTATGTTAAAAAAATTGCTATCGCTTAATTTTATGTACATTTATTTTGGCATTATTTTATTTTTTGGATACCACAATTTCTTTTTTAAAATTCCTCATCAATAACTTGTCATTTTCAATTGCCCAAAAATAACAAAAGATACAAATTGTATATTGTATGATTAGTTACAATTGCCCTTCACAGTAAATGAGCTAGCAAAATTAACTATAATGATATATAGAATAGTCAGTAAGATTACACTAAAAGAAAGTCAATATTTCAAAACGAAATCGAATTAAACTGATGTTCTGTTTATACTATTTACTGTTAATTTTTCCCATAAGCGTTTTATACATTTCTATGATAAAGAAACATATTTACATGGTTGTAACAAAACCAATGATGGTTATTTTGTCTGCTTTATTAATTCATATTTCAAAGCCAACGGGTACTTTTTTTCAATTTGTTTCAATTATTTCTTACGGCTTCAATAATTTTTGAACTGATATAGCTGATGACTTTGCAGAATTCTTGAATCACATCAACAGGAGGCTTGCCTGAAAAAAATTTAGTTCTTGTTTTGCTCCTTATTTCTTTCATTAAAAAAATATTTTTGGTAAATGGCATAACTCAATTTCTACACAATTTATGAGTTGTTTGAGTATAATGTGTTATATGTCATATTGTCTTTTAATGTGTTTGAGAATAAATGTTGCATTATTTTCATTACTATTGCTTCTTTAGGTATTAAATATTACATGCCATAAAATATTATGAAATATTTATGTTTACTTTAATGAGTGCCTTAAATTTTCTAATAAAAACTTATTTTATAAGAATATAGTGCCAAAGGATGACGTGCAATTAATATATAATTATACATAATCCTTTGACAAATATGTGACATAACAAAGAAGTTTGTATTTCTTGATCAAAATTTCGTTTGAAGTTCTTATAGGTCATGTAACATTTTTTTTAAAATTAATCTCATTGTCATTCAGGAGCAGATAATCAGAAATTATATATGAATACATTATTGTATAAAATTTTATAGAAAATCTCAGAACGTTATTATTTCCTTTATAACATTATCTTTTTTTAATAATATAAGAAATAGTATATAAATAAATTTAAGATCTAGAGAGATAATAAAGAAATAAATATAGTTCATTCTTGTGTGAAGATTTTCCATCGATTATGAAATACAGATAAATAAAAATTCTAATTTTTTTAGTTTAAACTAATTTATTTAATATATTTGTATAATTGTAATTTTTCTAATAGGTTTCCCTATTGTGTTCATAATAATATGGGCTGCTGTAATGGCTGCACAGTATCCTGCTACTATGTAAGTCACAGCTTTGATAATATAGTTATATTTTGAAAATAAATAAAAAAGTATAAAATTAAAACAATATATAAATTGGGAATTGTTTCAATGAAGATATAGATTGTTTAAACAAATGTATATGAAACAATACACAAAAATAGATATTTTTGAGAATTGTTTATATATATATATATATATATATATATATATATATATATATATATATATATATATATATATATATATATATATATATATATATATATATATATATATATATATATATATATATATATATATATATATATATATATATATATATATATATATATATATATATATATATATATATATATATATTTATATATATTTATATATATTTATATATGTATATATATATATATATATATATATATATATATATATATATATATATATATATAGTATATATGATATCAGTGTGAAAAGTAAAACAACACTCTAAAGTATGTATTGTATATAACCATGAAGTTATTGGTTTTCATGTATGTCACTGGTGACGTGAATACAGAAAACTTGTGCGATCATAATGCGCAGAGAAAGACTATAATAAAATGAAACACAGAAATACTTGGGGTTATTCATGGGGTTATTCCATGAATTATGGCTAGAAAAAAACACCTGAACTATCCTCCCGAGGAAGAATGATTGGTAAGCTGGAAGAAGGATGAAGCACGAGTGTAGTTGAAGCTCTCGGAATTAACATAAGGACAGTTTTGAGCAGTCTTGGAAAGTTCTCCATACTATAAATACAGCTCCTAAACCCCCTATCCATGATTGGTACAAGGGATCAAAACCGGGTTTGACTCTTGACCTCCCTGTGACCGACGTACCCGAATTACTCTCTCAAGATTTGCTAGTGGTCACATCAAGTGACTCACTTACAACGAGGGCAGAAAAACCTTCGTCACCTGCACCAAGTGCCAAAATCATCAGGCTTCTCCTGAGCACCTTTTGGATTGCTTGGGTCTCTCTAAGGAGGATCTCTTTAGCAATCCTCTCCTAGTCTTCGACTTCCTTACAGTCAACAAGCTCGTGAATCTTGACTGACTCCGTCAGACAGTAAGGGTAAGAAACAACAACAACAACAGCTCCTAAAAAGGTTGGCGATTGCCCCCCCCCGGTAAAACAACTGCAATGGATGACTGTGTAGCTTAATACATCATCCCGTAGGTGAAAAATGGTCTAGACCATTCAGCAAGCATCATTGCCAATCAATAATGCTCAGAAACATTATAAGTGTCGTAATTTACTGAATCTAAATGCATTCACAAAGATGGCTCATTCAACTATTGTCCTTCAAAGTTAAGCACTGGTGTCATCGTTTCCATTGGTGTAAGGAGCACACAAAAACTGGACGTCTCATCAATATAGTCATATCCTCTTAACGGATGAAAGTTGTTTCAGTGCCACAGATGATTCTCATTACCACTTGATTTCAGAGAGGTCGGGACATAGTTTCATCACAGAACATCACGAAAAGAGACCGTTAACGGTGGTCTTGAAGCTGTCGTATTGGGATGCTTGATGTTTAACGAGTGAACTGAGATCCCGGTATTCAACAGAAGCTCTGTACATTGTATCGAGAGGATACGAGGTGCTATTAAAGCCGATGTCGTTTTTATGGGTGATAATGCAAGTTTATATTGGACTCCTGCTGTTCATAAAATACTGGTAAGGGAAAGTATCACTCAAACTGATTGGCCTAGTGTACTCCCCTTATTTAAGCTCTCTAGAACATGCTTCGGGGAGACATCTTTGAGGTATGATTGCATCCATCTGGAAACACTCAACAACTGAAACAAATTCTGATTGAGGAATGGGTACTTTTATTTCAAAAAATGTTTTACAATCTGAAGAAGTGTATATATAGAGGTCATATGAGGCAATCAATGCAATAAGAGAAGATTATATCCACACTAATGAATATCTACTTGCTATTCTCCCTCTTAGATCGACAATCATGTGTAACGATTCTATAAGTCAAGAAAAATTTGTTTGATTCTTTACTGTACGCATAGTGTCCATTTTTGCGTAACTATACCAACCTCAGCTTTTAATTGCAACATGTTGTCTCTTATTTCTGAATTTCATATCTGTTAGATGATATTTTGTGAAGTTTATAAATACTGTTGTGTGTGCTTGGGAGTTACACAACACATGGGACCGAATATTACAGTATATATATATATATATATATATATATATATATATATATATATATATATATATATATATATATATATATATATATATATATATATATATATATATATATATATATATATATACTGGTAAATTGTCGCTCTGGCCAGAGTGAGATGGAAAAAGCGTGCTGTAGAGGCATCTAAGACCTGTAATAGGTTGTTACGCTATTAAAGAAGAAGAAGATATTACATATATATTTTTTCATATATATATATGAAAAAAATGGATAGTCCCTGTGTTTATGATGGCTCAGCAATATATGCCACACAAACAAAAATAAATCCATTGAGAACACTTTATATTAAGGTTGTAAAGGTACAATGTGTTCACTTGTTCATATTGTGCATAATATGCAAAAGAACATTTCTTATCAAAAAAGCGCAAGTAACTTTCTAAGAAACTCAAATGACCGTGAAATAGAAATGCATTTTTGACAATGGATACTGCATGTTCAACAACTTCTACAGTTGAACATTCGGAGATTTCTATTACGTTTCTGATTACCCATCTATCTAATTGGGATCTAATTTTAAGCATTTTTTTGAAACTAAAAATTTCTAAAAATTAAAATTTTGAGGCATTCCCTAATATTTTAATTTTAGCACTTCATGCACTTAATTTCCTAAAATTAAATTTTAGGGTAATATAAGGTAAGCAAAAAAGTTCTTGCTATTTAAAATGATCCAAAGAACAAAATCTGCAGAAAGCAGCTTCATCATCCAATGTCAGTGGTAGTTCCTTGCGAGCGTCATCACAGAGTCACAAATCTACCAGCTTGAATTTGTGAAACCATTGCTTTTCCGTTCATTCATTCACAGTACCATCCCCAAACGCTAGAGATAATCGGTGATTTGATGTAGAAGCTGATAAATCCATTTTGAAATCGTAAATCAACCATTACCAAACGAGTTCCTTTTACATATCTCTTTGCTTCTATATGGGTTACGATTGATGAATTTGTGCGATGGATCTGCTTTTTTAATGACTGATATTCCTAGTCTTGAATGACAGATTTTTCAAACACATCATACACTGATTTGCATACTTATTTTCACTTCACTCAATGGCACCGCGAAAACTGCAAGAACTCTCTTGATCCCTTTATATTTCTTAAAAACCATGTTTTTTCTTTTAAAGACAAGATACTTCTTTTTCAAAATTGTTTTGATTTAGAACTGTTAAAACATTCCTTTTAAAGGAAGTGAGCACGTGTATAAGTTTTGATATATATTGAACTTTTAAATTGAGCACATATTCAGACGGGAAAAAATAATCTTGCTCTATTTTTCTTAAATATTGAATCTCTCAAAAAAATATTGATATTTCTTGTGACTTTGAAGGCATCTTTAAGCAATAACTTTGAAGAATATGAAAATATTTATTGATCAGCAGATCTTTATTCTATTTTGTTTTTATTTTTGACTTAGAAATTCAACTCGGAATAGAGATTTAGTGCACATACATCAAAAAAGCAATATTCGATGTTGATGAAAACTTATTAAAAAGTTTGTATTGAATTCAAATTAAATAATAAACTCATATTACTTAGAGACACTTAAGAAAGGGGTAATAATGATCAGTTTCCAATTATATTGCTATAATAATCACTATCCAGATGGGAGAAAACGATTATATATTTCGTGAATTATAGAAATCATTGAAATCTGTCTGCATTTTGTATATATTCATATCACACTGTTGTAAAACATTTATTATTGGGATATCTAATTCCTTTTGTATTAAATGGAGCATTTGAATAACAGTTAAAGGTGGTTTCATTCATTCATTGTCGTGTGCCAGCTAGGCTGGCTACATGGGGTGCGCTGCTCCACTTTTCCAACTGAACCATATTTTGGTGTGGAGTCCGACTTCCTCAGTACACACATGCCATAGGGACCCGTTTATAGGGTAGGCAACCATTCACACCTCATTCATACAAGGAAAGGACAAAGACAGGATAGATAGAGAGAGGAAAAGGTGGTTAAATAAAATGAATAAATTTTAAACCATTTTATATATTGCCTCAATTTATTAGGCTCATGTATAATGCACTAGCCATAAAAGTAGAAAGTAATCCATAAAAGTAGAAAGTAACACATCAATATTTAAATGTGAAGTGTGTTTTTATAATGTAAACAATTAAGTTCTTGCCATTTTCACGTTGCTATTGAATGCAGTGAGAATAAGTATGCAAATTAGTGTATGACGTGGTTGAGTCATCGATCAGCTGAGAGTAAGAATATTAGTCATTATAATAGCTGGTCCACCAAGCACATTCATCAATCGTAATTCGTGTAGTAGCGAAAAGAAATGGACGTATTGAAGAAGCACGTTTGGCGTTGTTCGCTTTAAGACTTCAAAGTGAGCTTACCAGCTGCTGTATCAAGTCCCAGAATATGTCAAGCATTTGAGGATAGTACTATGAGTGGACATATGGCCAGGCATTGGTTTCACAAAATCAGTTCCACAGATTTATCCTCCTTCGACGAAGCTGATGTCTGGTGGATTTGTATTTAAGTGGTTCACCATGAGCTGCTACCAACTGACAAAACGGTCACTGAGGACTAGTACTCACAACAATTGAAACCTGTGCAACAGAGGGAGCCAGAACTAGTTAACTGCAAGTGTGTACTGTTCTTGGTCAATAACGAGAAGCCGCATGTTCTTGGGTGGTCAGGAATACCATACAGTGTCTTGGTTAGGAGACTTTGTGCCATCTTTTTAAATCAACTGATTTTACAGCATCTGATTATTACATAATCTATTCCCTGGACAAACATCCTCGTGGAAAATTCTTCACCAATGAAGCTGACTCGCGACAAGCATTCACTGAATTCTTTGCAACCAAAACCTCAGAGTTTTCCGGCAAGTTGATTGCACAGTTGGAGATTGTTGGCTGAGGGTGCTGGACACAGTTGGTGATTACTTCGAGGTCTAATAATAGGCTGCACTTTCTGCAAGTCATGTTATTTTGGGTCATTAAAATCAGTAAGAACTTCTTTTTTACCTTATAAAAAAGTCATAGTTTTAAATTTAACATTATTTTCTTTCATTATATTCTCATCAACGAATCTTATATGTAAAAAAATAAGCTTAGACATTCATTAAAAAACAAATGTCAGTTTATTGTTTTGCCACATGTCCACTGTAACTTGAGAATCTTTGTCAGTCGAAGTCTAATTAGCGTATGATTGTCATTCAAAGTTAAATTATCTAATCAAAGTTAATTTGCTTATACGACGAAACCATCTGATGCACTTGTTGAATATGCAAAGAAGAATAAGAAAAAGAAGCTTTTGTTTCTTTTAATTTAAACTTATTCGAACATTTTTATATTTCTGAGAGGTAGATGTTGGGTTATTTATATATATATATATATATATATATATATATATATATATATATATATATATATATATATATATATATATATATATATATATATATATGTACATACATACATACATATATATCTAATATATTTGAAAAACATCTTTATAATTAGAAATAGGTACCTAAATGTCAAAGATTAAGATAGCTTAGAAATTTTTTAAATTGCACAAGATCACCAATATTTTGAAATTCAATTTTTTTATCCTCATATTAGCTGTATAAAAAAGTAAACGCTCCGAGGTATTACCCATTTTCTTTTAATATCTAATAACAAATTATGCATTCAGTAAAAAGTTTTTGAAACTTTAATATATTTTTTGTTTTAATGAGAAAGCTTATAAAGACTCATCTGAAAGAGAAATTCTTTGAGAGAATAAATTTCGTGTGCCAAATTTGCAAGTTTAAAATATCCTCTCATTAAACAAGCTATCCATGGATTTATGTTCTTTAAAGGACACAAATAAAGTAACTGAAATTCTGCTATTCATAGCTTTTGCTATAGAAAAAGAGTAGATTTATCATAAAATTATCCTGCAATTAGCAACTACGAAATTTCTAATAAACATTTGGTTAGAATTTATTTTGCATATTATAAGCTAAAGCATGACCTATAACTTTAGTAAAATGGGAAAAGGCCAACAACATATGAAATTTTTTCCAAACAAACTCATAGAAATTTTACTCTCTTATTAAATATTTTTCATATTCCTAGAATTTTATAAAAATATGAAATATGTTTAATATATATATATATATATTATATATATATATATATATATATATATATATATATATATATTATTATGTTGACAATTATATTAGTAGAAGTTACACTTTATAACTGATATTTTTACTTCTAGACGATTTTGTTAAGGATGAAAAAAAAATCTCAATAAATTTTTTATTCTAGATTTGAAACATTTTTGTTCTTATTGTCATTTCTTTAACAAGAACCAGTAATAATAACAATGAACCATTGTAATAGAATGCATGCAAAAGTTATTTTGTGAATATTTAATAAAAATTTTATAATAATATTAAACGTCCCCTATAATGTGTCATATGTTCATTGCTAGTTATCATTTCATTCAATATTTAAGAACTATTTCTAGCAATTAATGTCGCTATTAAAAAAGTAATAAATATTTGCAAATAATTATTCTTTTAACATTTGCATGTATAAAGCAAGAATTTTGGAAAGAAATGTTAGCAATGTATAAAAAGAAATTCAATTTTATTTAAGTATAGCTCTTTCTTAATTCATTTTTTTTTGTATTCTTTATATTTATACGAAATTTTTATAGATGTACGCTTTTTACACCATGCGTTTTTAAGATATTTGTATTTAAAAATATATAGAAAGCCCTTTGACATTAAATATTGAAAACAGCCATATAAAGCCGTATAAATATTGAAAATTCTGTCTAACACTTAAAAGTCAAATTTTATTCCTGAAGGAAATTCAATCTGTACTTTCAGTACAGATTGAATTTCCTTCAGGGTCTTCTTCACTTTCTCTTTCTGGTTCATTTTGTCATCAAGAGTTTTAAAGTTGAGTCTGAATGCGAACATTTGCGTTACCACCATTAGGGTCTTATGTCGTTTTAAGAAGCGATACTTGTTTCCATTGGAGACCCTTGGAGATTATTATCCACTCGGTTGTTATGACTCCTTTGAATTCTATTTCAGGTTCTTAAATTTGCTTCTTAAAATAGTTGCAATGAATCATCTATGCTTTAAACAAAGTATGATTGCGTCTTAAAACCTTTTCATTTAAAATAGTGCTTGAAAATACTACCACGTTTGAAGCAAAATGATTTAAATTTATTTCTTTATCTGTTATGATGAGAAGTTAATTTCGAAGTCTTACGATTCATTTGTATATTTAAAACATTGAACAATAAGGAATGTTTATGATGAATCGTGTATATTCAATTTATTAGCTATAAATATAGAATTTTTCTTACAAAAAATATTAGAACTTAAAAAGCCATTTTATTAATTATTAGAATTAAAATATTAATAATTGGAATTTTTTTAAAAATAATTTTAATTTTATAAATTAATTACATTTTGGATTTTTTTTTGTTTATTGTTAGTTCAATGCAATTCAATTAAATTTAAAATTTTTTTAAACTTTATTTTCATGAAAGATCCTTAAAAAATAGCAATATTAATATTAATCATATCACACAAAAATAATAATCCCTCAAGATTTTTTTATTATAGTCAATACATTAAATCAATGAATGTCACAAAATAGACTTAAATTTACAATTTACTTGAGTACGCAGTATGATTTTTTGAATTTTGTAAAATCTTTTAATTTTAAGATAAGTGGAAAAATTTATCGACAATGCAAATGTATTCGAAGTATTGCTACTAGAGTCTCGAAATCTTACTAAGCTGGAGAGCCTGGAAGATCATGTTATTAAAATACTCGGGTTTTGTTGTTGAACATTTGATCTGTTGTTGTTGTTGTTGCTTATCCTTCATGTCTGACGGAGTCAGACTAGATCTACGAGTTCGTTGACTATAAGGAAGTCGAAGACTAAAAGAGGATTGCTAAAGAGATCCTCCCTAGAGAGACCCATGCAATCCAAAAGATGCTCAGGAGAAGCCTGATGATTTTGGCACTTGGTGCAGGTGACGAAAGCTTTTCTGCCCTCGTTGAAAGTGAGGCACTTAATATGACCGCTAGCAAGTCTTGAGAGAACAGTCCGGGTACGTCTGTCACATGGGAGGTCAAGGGACAAACCCGGTTTTGATCCCTTGTACCAATTATGGGTGGGGGGTGTTTTCCACTCCTCCGAGATTTTTGAATTTTCCCGGGAGTATAACTCCAGAAAAGTAAGTGTGGAAGAGGGAGTATTTGAAATCCTGCAACCCTCCTTAGCAAGATTATCGGCCATTTCATTCCCGTGGAGATTCACATGTGAAGGTATTCATTGCAAGTGAACATCATGATTAAGTGAAATGAGTTTTAATTTAAGCAGGATAGAGTTGCTGATCTTGTCGTCTACAAGAAGCCAATTACTAAGATGGTGGAGAGAACTACTGCTGTCAGACAAGATCCATAGGTCACCATAATCCTCTTCAGAAAGAATAGCTTCTAGTCCCAGGTCTATTGCAATCAATTCACTTCTGAAGACAGAGCAGTGATTGGGATTACGATGAGAAAGAGTCAAATTGGTGTGAGGGGTTTCAATATATATGCCACTACCTGCTAGAATATCAATTTTACTACCGTCAGTGAAGATTTTGATGGCATCGTTAGGAATGTGGCTTAGGTTTTCCAAGGTCAGTTGTCTAAGATGTTCTGGGATGTAGTCTTTCTTATTAACATGAGTACTTAAGTTAAAGTGAAAGTAAACCCTGGGGAGTCCTTCTGCAGGATTCAAGCAGCACTGTATTGAGTTGGGTTCAACATTACTATTAGGTAGTTGAAGAGAGACGGCCAGACTGAAAGGGCTGTCCTTCTTTAATCTTTGATGATTACTCCAGCTGTTAGCATTTGATCTAAATAATACTAATAACGATTTGACCAAATAATGTAGTATATATGCAAGTCGCTTATTAGTTGTTGTACAAGCATCTGTTTCTAAGCTCTGAGAAGTGATTTGGTTGTATATTTTTATCACAAATGCTTATTAGTTTTATACAATTAAATGAGTTTGTAGACTAACAAGATGAGCTAAATTTCTAGATTTTTTGATCTTAATATATTATTTTGCGTCATATAATATTATTACATGGAACCATCTTTTAATGCCATATAAAATTTTCATAAGACATCATTATACAGCTCTTGAAATTATTCAAGACAGTTCATTATACAACAGCTAACGTTATCACATAAGAAAAATATACTATAATTCCTTCAAAGTCTGACCTTTCGCTGACCATTTGTTTAACTTTTAGTACGGTAAAAATATTTCTTAATTACATTTTTGTAAATTTTTACAAAATAATTTTATTTCACAATAAATTTATGATAAGTAGCCTTTGAATCATCATCTATATTTGCTTCTATTAGTAATAATTTCAATTACTAGGCTAAAGTATTGCACTGCATTTTTGATTACTTATTTTATCCATTATCACTAAATAAGTCAAACAATTTTGTAATATTTAAATCACTATCTCAAATAACAACTTATATTATACAAATAGATAATTATACACTCACACATATTGCATCACACAAAAGGACAATCATAAGGGATTGCAATTAAAGACTCTCTATGTCCACAATCTTTAACTTAAGCAGATTTAGAAACTACTTTTTGACTTTTTAATAAATGGGTTTCCTCTGAATGTTTCATAAATGGGCTACGTGACTCAAATAATTAAACAATATTACAAATTGAATATTCATTGGGGTTCAAAGTTTCCAATGAATAGGAAATATACTAAATTAAGGAAATATTTATTGTTGAATTCTATATAAGTGTTACATATAATACAGATTTCAACAGCGCGAAAAGTGTCATCAGTTTCTAAACACACAAATGTTATTAAATGTAACATGTTAGTGGTAGTAGCTATCTTTCATGTTTATACGGTTTCGTTACGGTTTCGATACATGTGCTGTCAGGACACATGATTATTAAATTATTCATAGGGTGACATCTGTCTCTATTAGTGTTGGATAAAGTTGGTATCGTCTTCGTGCCTTAAATAAGATTCAAAATTACTCGGTGATTGGATACTTTTAAATGTTCAATCGACATTTAGTAAACGCCAAATTGCTTAAAATACGCCAAATAAACATATCTGTATTTTATAAATCCAAGTATAGATAAAATAGATATTTGATGATTTCAATATTTTAATTTGAAATATTCTAAAAGATAATTTTCTATCCTAGAAATTAAATGATGTTCTTTAATTACAGAGATAAAAATCAAAACTATCAAGAATTCACAAAATTTTTTCTAATTTTATTAGTATTAAATTTACGGTATTATTTATTTATATACAGTTAAGAATTCAAAGTATTCTTCAAAATATTTATTTCTATATATTATTAAATAAATTAAAATAGTTCATCTATTATTTTTTTGAAATTTCGAAATTAAAAATGTAAATGCAGAATATTTCAGATTATAAGAGGTTAATATTGAGTATTTCTAGTTTTAATCAATCATAAAATATAATTTATTAACAAATACTTATAATTTTAAGACAGCAAAATTTAATCCCTAGATGTTTATTATCAAACATAAGTAAGTGTTTGGCAACTGTTTTGAATGAATGCTTCAATAATATATAATCCAAATGATTATTATGGTCACAAAGTTTGATATTGTTATTTTATATCCTTATGGAATTTGAAATACCTTATATTTTCCCCTGAATATATGATTTGAAGCAAATATGTGGTGCATAAGATAACTTCAAGATAACATAATCCAATTTTTTCATTTTGAAGAAAATATTTATTAAATGCAAAACATAAAGTAAAAAACAGTTCATAAAATACATTGTTAATTTTTTTATCCATGTTTTATTTGACATTTTTACTATGCATTTTATTTGGTAAAAAAGTTAAGTATTTGCCTTATTTTTCGAATTTATTCTATGATGAATAATAACATTATTACTTTTCTTATTAAAAGCTGAAGACCATGACCATCGTTGCCAAATTATATTTTAAAATGATTGATAAAACTTATTTTCAGATGCTGGTGGGGCTATGCTCTTAGCGCTTATTATTGGATTTTGGAAGGGCCAAGAATTTGTATTATAATAGTAAGTCTTATAACTTTTATTTTTCTTGAAAATGTGGAACAGTTTCTAGCTATTATTGTAAATGTATCTATTTGAGTTAATCTATATTTTTAAGTAATTGCACATAATATTTTCTGGGTATAATGTATATTATAATAACATACTTAGAATTACAACAGTCATGATTAGATGAATTAATAAATTGATTAAAATATTATTTTATAATTTTAATAACATCTGTCGTTTCTTTCAAAATTACTCAGCTTGCAGATAATTTTACTTTAAGAAAATAATTAATTGTTGACTGAAGTGATAAATATTGAAATGTATATTTCTTATTACTTTGTCATAAGCAATCAGCAATTTAATGGAAACAACAATAATTAATGTGTATAAATATATTTAAATATAAAAATTGAAAGAAAAAAGTTATTTATACTTAAGTAAACCATAGATAGTATTTCGAATATTTTTAATGCAAATTGTTAAAACAATTTTCATATTAAATAATTCGTATTTACATATTATAAAAGATAATGCTTTATCGAGAGAATTAGATAATTCACAAGATAAATAGCTTTGCGAAATAATGGGTTATTTATACAATTTTCTTTCAAACTATTGAGATTATTAAAAATTTAATAAAAATTTATTTTAAAAAGTTATATTGAAGAAAACTATTTGAGCAAACCCACTTACAATTTGTAACTAAATCTGCTATCAAAATGGGTTATAAACTATAAATGATTATTACATTAATAATTCTTTAATTGATAGTAAATCATGTATCTAAAATGTCTCATTTAGTTGAAAATTGAAGTAATAAAAATTATTTTGATATCATTGAAAGATTTATCAAGAAGTTTTAACATGAGCATAATTAATTGTTTTGTACCAAGTCTATCGATTAAAGTAATATATTCACTTTTCAATGATTCTATTTTTAATTATTAAAATTAATAACTCAATTTTAACATTTAGACTTTAAAATATAAATGACACGTATTCAAGCTATTTCTGACAAATTTTATACATTTCCTGAAATTTTAGCATCCTAGCTTCCTTTTGAAAGTATATTTAAAATTTCCTTACTTTAAGAGTAGATTAATTTAATTGTATGATAGAAAATGAAAGATGAACTGAATTTTTTTGAAGGATGGTTTTCTATCTAGAATGTTATTTAAATCCATCTATCTTATTATTTAAATCCATCTATCTTTCTAGAATGTTATTTAAATCCATTCTATCCATTGGCGGTGTCTTGATGGACAAATCCAATGAGATGGTATGGGTGTCAAATGCGCCAAAAAACTTGTAGATTATTGCACCAGAATGTATTTATGGCGTAAACTGCAGTTTTATGGAGTAATCTGATGTGTTCATGCTTGAATTTAGTTTGGAGTTTTAGTAACCCTTGAAGATTTTCTTGTTTGTCTTTTTGTTTGTGGTTAAAAATTAATATATGAAGTTTAGTTTAGTTTTAAGAAAGTGTCAAATTGAAAAATTTGAATTACAGTTTTTAAGAAAAGTAAGGAAACTTTTTGGTACCGATAAATTGAATTTGCGTTTATTTATTTTTTTTCTCTTCAAGTGAAGATTAGGTGAGTATACTTACTTTAGGTATTATTTGATTAAGTTTCTCTTGTATGTAATTTATGTAATTTGGTAAGCATTATATCAAAATATTTGACATATATCAATTTATGTTTACTATAATTTGTAATGCTTGCTAATCAAAAAACTCAAGTTTTCATAAAAATAAATGTTTTTTACGATAGTGTTTCAACTTTATTGTCCGTTTGTTTCTTGTACTAGATTGCGTTTGTATTGATGTTTTTAAGGTGATCACCTAGCTGGCAGCCGAATGGTTAGCGCTCTTGCCTTCGGTTCAACAGTTCGTGGGTTCGAATCCCACCTTAGGCATGGATGTTTGTAGTGGTTCGGAATCCACTTTAAACCGTAGGTCCCGGTCTAATTAGCCCTCGTGTGCAAAAAATGACCGTTGAGCGACAAACAAACAAACAAACATTTAAGGTGATTGTCACTGCCTACAATTAATTAAAATCCAAGTTTTCCTAAAAAAATTATAAGTTATTTATGTCTGTGATTTAAATTTATAAGGTAGTTGTCAATACCGAGCGCGGCTTGGTATTGATGTATAAGTATTGCTTGTAAAGTTTTTGAATTATTTTTATTAATTGATAGAAAATGACCCCGCACATGCAAATTTATTGTGTATACTTCATTGGACAAATATGTATGATACTTTTAATTTTCATGGTAGGTTTACATTTGTTTAGTGATATGTAATCTTTGTAAAACTCATGAAATTAGTTTTTAGTATTAATTTTGTAATATTTCTGTCGCAAGGAATTATAATGAAATATTCGAAGTTTCAATACTTGATATTCAAATTTCGATTCTCAGCGTGATGGAGATTTCGAAAACTGGATATTACAGGAAATGACATAATGTAGGTTGGCGAGATAAATGTGCAGTGCTTGATGAGAAAATTGAAAACGACGCCAAACTCGCACCGACTAGTAGGATTTTACCGTTTCGATTTCTCTCTCTCTCTCCGCAAAAACAATTTTACACTCGAGGACTAATTTACAGTTCATTAACGGTAGTTAACTTTATTACTTGTGCTAATAGTTCGTATTTTTAACTATGTCATTCATTATGTGAGTTTCCAACTGATTACAAAAATTTATAAATTTTGTAAATACGTATATATTTATAGTACTTTAAAATAAGTTCTCTTTTTCCACCAATATTTGTTAGCATCAACTTCTTTTATGTTTCTGAATAATGTCCTCCAGTAGAAGTAGTCTGTTTTTATTCTTCAGAAATAATTTAATTTACTATTTACTTAATTAAATAATCAAATTTAATTTACTATTCTGGGTTACATAGTTGCATCAAACATGTTTCGTGCTGTAATTATTCCGTTTACTGCCGCATACAGCTTTCTAATATTCATACTTGCAATTTTATTATTAACAGTGTATATCGGTATGTGCACACTATCTAAATTTTTTGCAAATTATTAATTCTTAGTGGTAATGTCTATTTATATCACTAAAAGAGATCATGATCATTCATTTACGTGACTTAATTGTCCTACATACAAACGTGGAAAAACGTCCATATCAGCTTCTGATAGAATTTGAAAAATAATAAAATAGAGGGATTAGGTTATTTTTTAATTTTCCTCGTCATGTAAAACCCCCGGATAATATTAACATTGTATTTTCTTAACGTGTGAAGTTCCATATCATCAATACGCAAATTGTGATTAATATTTACCTTTATTTGCTTCTATCTCCCATTAACACTTGCTAATCAATTGGTTGTTGGTTAATTTAACTATATGATTTTTCTTCCGGTGATTATCAAAAAACATTTGACCATGTAATTTCCGATAATGGATCTTCCAAAAGATCAATTATCACACGCTGAAAAAAAACTTAAATCGCTTGTAGTCACTTAACTGTGTTTTATTTATTATCTTAGAAATTCACACAAGTATGAGTTTTCAATTTTAATTAATAATTATATAAGCTGTTATGAATTATCAAGTGCTGTATTCCTTGAAAAGATAATGATTTTTAATGCACTAAATAACCATCTGCATTGTATTAAATAAATTTGATATTATACATAAATATAAGAATTTATTTTAAATTTATCTGATTGATGTAAGGGTACTTGTGTGTAAAATCTCAAATCGAACAGATATTTTTAGGATGCTAGTGTTTCTTAAGATACGGGATTTCCATAATTTCTTCTTTTTCAATGGTATCCAAATAAATTTGGAAATCTAGTATAAGCAATAATAAGATATTATCGATAAATATTATGTGCAATCCAAAAACTTGGGGAAAAAATGTAACTAGTATGAAGTTGTTCAAGTCTTTTATTTTTGAGGATAATTATATAAATTAAAAAATAAAATAAAATCCTAACGCCATAAATGAGTTATTGATTAAATATGCAATTATTTTATTTTAATTAAATAATTGAATATTTAATGATCATTTGGAAAGTTGAAAAGTTGGGATTTTATTTTTTAATTATTTGATTAAAATTAAATAATAATTTGAAACCTGAACTCTCACATACTTTAATGAATTTATAATGATACACACTTTAATGAATTGTGGTGGTAAATCTAAGAATATCCTAAAAGGAATAAATTGTCTAATCTTACAGATAAACTTTATCATATTGTTGAATATCGTCCGTGTGGTGGTTATGAAAGTCCAAGTAAATACACCAAGCGAGTTCCAGCAAATCAGGTAAGGAATATTTGGTATTAGAAACCACTTTTTAAAGTTATGTGAAGCCAATACAGTTGTTGGTAATGTATAAACATTTTCATAAATTACATTTTAATATTAAGATTTTGATTTTAAACAAGAATCAACTTGATTCTATAATGTGTATTTACTTAAGTAGGTTTAGAAACAAAATCAAGTTTTGATAATAAAGGAATAAGAAAATAAATGTGAATCTGGAAATATAAATACATTTGAGCTTAAAATAGACCTAAGTTATTTTTCGAAATATTTCTTTGAAATTTATTGTGCTTCTAGAAAAAAAACGTGATAAATCTGTAAATAAATCCATGTCAAAATCTTATAAAAGAGCAGATTAAAATATATTTGAAAAACCATATCAATATGAGAAAAATGAAAGTTTGTTTCCAAGAATCATTATTAAATGGTACATAAGATCTCAATTTACCAAATAATAAAAATGCAATTTGTAATGGGGCAAGTCCTTAACACGACTAGCTGCTAACTTAATGTTTTTACAATCTTAAGCTATCACTTTTGGAAAGTACTGTTTATGCATATTAAAAAATTATTTATTACCTTCTAATTAAATAGTAAGTCACATTCCCGTTTTGCTTAAACGGAGCTTATGAAATTTCCTACAAGAAATATGCACAGAATCCCTCAAGCACAAAAAACCAAATTGCTACATTCATAACCTTTTATTTATTCTCATACCTAATACTTTATACTTGGATGCATGAATTCTCAAGGTCATAATCCTATGATTGGCAAAGTTGAACACTTTTATGGCAGATATTTTTACCAATACCTTACCTCCTTATTCATTACTTTTCTATTTTACAGAACCTATACTTTTGAATGCTATATGCTATCATTTTTAGTTCCTAATCTTTACTAAATACTCAAATTGCAATAATAATGAAATAAAATAATCCATATAAACCAAAGTTTGAATAATAGATAAAAAGAAAAGTCTGCAACTGAAATAGTGTTAGTATTCTTAAGCGCTGCACTGATTTACTATAAAATATTTTTCAGTCGTTTGAATTAAAAACTTTCAATTTTAAAAATAATTCAAATCTTCATACTTGATAACTTTAATTGTTTATTTATTTTGGATATAGTGACATTGATTTAAGATATAAAAATTGTTAAACAAAAAGAAAATCACCTATCATTTTTCAAAATTGCTATAAACTTCATTCGTTTTACTAATATCATTATGAAATTTTTATATACATTGCTAGGAATTTCCTTTTCTATTTTAAAAGTTCGTTTATTTAACTTCTATAATCTTATTTGTGTAAGAAAATTTACGTTTTATCATTAATAGTTTATATTATGTGAAGGATAAACTGAATAATATTATATAAATATTTAATAATATGGTGTAAGATAACTATAACTATATATATATATATATATATACACTTATTTTATATATATATATACTTATTTTAATATTTACTTTAATTAGTTAATGTAAGATATTTACTCACTTTTTTAAAGTTGGAGTATTTTTATTTTCATTAGTAATGATCAAAAATTAAAGATAATAGCAAATATATAACTTGTAGTTAATTAACAATTATATCTTCTATATATATATATATATATTTATATATCCTCATTGTAACCAAAAGTTGTTTCTCGACAAGACAATCTTTCAATTGCTAAATTAGATATCTTAACTTTATAAAGAAAAATATTTGAAGAACCTAAGTGTAAAAAAAAAAAAATTAAGCTATTTTTTTAAAACTATAGGAAGATATTGATCTTCTTTTTTTACGCCATCAGACTTTGGATGCCTGAAAGCGGTTTTCATTTTTACAATGAACTTTATTTGTTTATTGTGTTTGATCATTCAATAGCAACCATTGTTTTTTCTTGTGTAAAAAAATAAAACTTCAATGAAGCACAGTTGAAAGAAACTTGATTATTAATTTTATAAACATAATCTGTAATTTTAATATTCCTTTGTTTATAGAAAATGAATAAAATAGAAAAAGTATTTCACAATTTTTAAATTTCAATATGAGTAAAATAATAACCGCAAGCATTAACTAAAAACATACTTGCAATAATTTTACTTCATTATATTATATATATATATATATATATATATATATATATATATATATATATATATATATATATATATATATATATATATATATATATATATATATATAATAACATAGGACATTATCGCATAACGAATAATTCAAAAAAACTTAAAAAACTTATTTTAAAAACAGCTATATTTGATATAGTTTGAAGCTTCGGTGAAAATGATTTAATTATGCATTAAAATTGCAATGTAATTAACATGTTTTTTTATTTAATTTTAATACAAATGAGTAATTAACGAACTATATCAGTTGTAAGCAGCATAAACGATTTGAAATTTACACACATAATTTATTCAAAACATTAGGTTTTATCATTTATTTGAATAAAGTACGCTTCCAATGTGTTTATGCCTTTGTTTAATAAATAATTTAACACCTGAAATCTGTTATGTGTTTTCAACTTTATCATACATAATGTATATCTTTTCAGAAAACACTGTAAACGTCATGTTGTTGTGATTTGTTCTTATCTCATAAACAGAAATATTTTGTGCAATGCATTTGGTGACATAAAAATAGAATGATCAAATGTAATATTTCTAAAAAATCGTGAACCGGACTACAATATCGTGCATGTGAAGCATTCTTTAAAATTCTCATAGATACAAAAGAATGCATAAATAAAATAGAATACATAAAAATGCACAACATAATTTATTAAAATAACAATGGAAAAACGTTTTAATAAAGGTATAGAGATGTTTATCAAAACAACTCACATCCTTATAAAACGTTTGTTGCTCAGCAAGCCAATTTAAAGTTATTAATAATTGAATAAGACAGTTTAACGAAAACATATCTCTGATGTTCATTGCACAGTTCCTACAACTAAAAATGTCTGTTAATAATACTGTACTTTAAAAGATATCTATAGAGTGTAGCTGAAATTTTTATTATGAAGAGAAATACTGTGCTCTGAAATTTCAAGTGTAGATGGCCCACATATGATGGATGCGCGATGTCATGGAGATTGAACATTCAATTTAAATAGTTGGTACATTTCCTCATAAGCCGACAGTGTGTTATGTTTATGATTTCAAGAAATGCTCTTTAGAATCTCTTACAGGAATGAAGATAATCAGTTTCTGTAATATTAGGAAAAAATGCTTGCAATACTAGAATTCAAAGCTACACTAGTATTCATACAATTCTGAAATTTATCTGCATTTCATTTAAAATCATAGAATGTTGTCACTGATTAGACAAAAAGTATATCATAACAACAAAAGCTATGGAGAGCATGAAAGTATCAAGCTCTTGAAGTCTTACCGTGGTCTAATTTGGAAGAGATCTCCCGAATTCGATCCTAGTCATTGTTAAACAACGGTATACAGATGTTGTCCACTTGTCCTCTGTATGCACGTTTGTAGGCGTATACTTGGAATTTTTCCATCGCAATACGACACGCTATATCTCCCGAATTTGATCCTAGTCATTGTTAAACAACGGTATACAGATGTTGTGCACTTGTCCTCTGTATGCACGTTTGTCGGCGTATACTTGGAATTTTTACATCGCAATACGACACACTATATATGAAAGTCTAGTTTTTCTGTCCTTTCTTCTGTGATGATATATGAATGTGGCCCACCCTATTAACAGGATTGTTGTGGTTTGGTACAGGAAACGCTACCCGCCTCCGTGACTTGGTTTGTCGTTACCTAGCGTTCACAGGTGCCCGCTAGGTAACGACAAATGAGTAGAAGTTTCTGGCCCTGTTGTGTCAGAGGGTTCATCACCCAAGTGCCCACAGATGGAAATATATATATATATATATATATATATATATATATATATATATATATATATATATATATATATATATATATATATATATATATATATATATATATATATATATATATATTATATATATATATATATATATATATATATATATATATATATATATATATATATATATATATATATATATATATATATATATATATATATATATATATATATATATATATATATATATATATATATATATATATATATATATATATATATATATTTCCTGGATTTCCTATAATGTATTGTAGTTCCTACATTGTATTTTATGTATTATATTTATTACTTTATATTTATATATGTTTTGCTTATATATATATATATATATATATATATATATATAAAGCAAAAACATATATAAATATAAAGTAATAAATATAATACATAAAATACAATGTAGGAACTACAATACATTATAGGAAATCCAGCCAGCGCAAAAGCAGCTAAAGAAAGATTTGCCTATATAAATAAGAAAAAATGAAGAAAATTGAAAAGATACTTCTGCTTGTCTTTTGCATCATATATTTTAGTATCTTTTCAATTTTATCTCTGGTTTCATTTTTCTTCATTTTTTCTTATATATATATATATATATTATATATATTATATATATATTTATATATATTTATATATATATATTTATATATATATTATATATATATATATATATATTATATATTATATATATATATATATATATATATATATATATATATTATATATATTTATATATATATATATATATATATATATATATATATATATATATATATATATATATATATTATATATATATATATATATATATATATATATATATATATATATATATATATATATATATATATATATATATATATATATATATATATATATATGAAAAACCTTCCGTCTTTCGTAAAGCAAGTAAGCAGGAGATAATTTAAGGCCTTAGGCCATTAGCAGTCTGCAACATGGTGTCAAAATTCTCAAATTCTTGAAAATCATCAATGCAATTTATTTTTCATTAGATTTTGTGGCTTTATTATTAAGACGTGCATCCACTACCTCACATATTATCACCAGAGTCCACAGATAAGGCAAAATTTATGTGTGTCTAAAAAATAAGGAAAATCGAAACGTTGTTTTTGAGCAATGTTCTAGACGAAGCCAAGAATGCATAGGAGCTTAATTTTTTTAGAATGCTTGCATTTGAAGGACAAGAAATCCAGAAACTGTGGAACTACAAGCGAGTCACCCGGTTTCACATTCTCTGTTTCTGGATTCGAAACTTACTTTAAAACTAAATATTTATAATCGCTTAAATTCTATTTCAACTATTAAATCAGCCATAGCCTTTTTTGTACAAAATTTAACAGAATATTTATATAAAGAGCAAATTTTAAAAATAAATGATTGAAATATTACATTTTAACCAGTGATTCCATCTTTTTCTTCATTTTGATTCCTTCTTTTCATGTTCATATTGCTTATAATTTCATATTTGTTGTTAATGTTTAGTATGTATGGAGAATGGTACGTCCTTTTTTCAGTGAAAATGTTCCCCATTGCTGGTACAATAATTACCTAGTCTAATTTCTTCCAGGATTATTCTGCAATACAAAGCTAGGGAAGATACTGGTATTTTTTGGAAATGAAATGTTTTACGCAAAACTTTTGCAAATGTAAATTTGCTTAAACTCTGAGTTCATTTGAAATTTATTGGTTTGCTGGTCCGCTTTTACTATATTATTTAATAAAAACTTTATTTAGAAGTAATATTGTTTTTGGTTATAATATTATTGGCTTAACATTGTTATTGGTAATGTGACTTTCCTGTGTTAGATTTATTGGTAATGTGACTTTCCTACATAGTATAAATCATTGTGAACACTTTTTTGAGAGAAACAATAAAAGAAAAAATTTATGAACGTGATTTTCTGTTCATTAGTCTTTATTGATGTTATTTTGTTACATCTTAATTTCATAAATGTGCTTTTTGAGTCTTTTAGTGTCATTCATTTGTAGCTTTTGGAAGTAAAACAAGCTCATTTATTAATTAAAATCTGATGTAATTGCAATGCTATTTGGGTAAGTTGCAATACTTTTGTAATTTCATTTTTGAACATTGTTAAGAATTTCTACTATAGCTCGCCACTTATCAAATGCATCCTATAACTACTGTAAATCCTATTAAAATTGTTGGATCTAACAAGTGTTTTGTAAATTATATTAACTGTAGCTTATACTAGTATTTTCCAATAACAGGTTTTAATGAGATAAATTTTTTTTAAATTTTCATTATCTCTCATTGCCCTTTTTTTAAATTCGCCATTAAATCTAATTATATTAATAAAATTGTTATTATATACATCTTAGATCCTCCATCAAAACATACATTATATTAAAAAAATTACATTTTTTTTGCTTATAGCTTTTTCAAAAGAACCACAAGTTTAAATTTTCTAGAAATTAGAAAAATTGAAAATTTTCTTTTGCTCCTCAAATCCGATGTAATCAAATTATCTATCCAAATTTATCTCAAAATATGGGTGTGTGACAATTATCTTTAAAAATGTATGGATTTCTATCTCCACATAATGCAAAACTGGAAACCGAATGAATACTGCTTTGGCTTTTAGTTCAGCGGTTCCTGGTTCAAATCTCACCTTGGGTTTACATGTATGTAGTGATTTAAAATTCCTTTTAAGATCTAGGTCCTGGTCTAATTTGCTCTTCTTCAATCCGTTATCAATCAGATTAGTTTTATTTTACAAATTGCAATCACAAGATAAACAGTAAAACTAAATTAAATGCAAAGATGTGTTATACATAAGATTATCTTAGGGTTAAATTTGGATGTTGCTTTTGCTGTTAAATATAAGATTTAAGGTTTTCAAAATTTAAATGTTCTAAATGTTTCTGGTTTTTAATCACTTATTAATATTTGAAACAACAAGCCAATATATATGTGGATTTAGTTATTTAGTGAGAAAAAGAAAAAGATATCTTTTCCTTTCTAAGATAAAGACTACTAAGTTGAATCACATTTAAAAGTACACATAACAATTTATTCCGGCTATGTAAATTTAAATTAATCTTTAAATATATTGAAATGTTACTTTTCAAAAAGGTTGTTTTTTATTGATCAGGTAGTTATCATATATTTTATGATAATTAAAAAAATTCTTTTCAATTAGATTTTTGATTTTGTTACCAAAGGCAAATTTCAACTAATAGACTGCAAGTGTTTGAAGAGATGCTAATAAATAAAGGCGAAGAAACGCTGATAAACTTACTAACGCATGGAAATTTGCTTAAAAGTATAGAAATCAAAGTGACAGTATATATTTAATTATTGTCATTTTAAATAACATTGAAACTCTCGAAATATTAAGAAACATTGGTTTTATTTAAAAATCGATTCTAGGTAATAAAGATAATTTAAATCGTACTCTTTGCAGAAAGGTAAATATTGACTTAAAATAATGTTTCGCAAAAATATTTTTTCTTAACTCATTATTTATGCTTAGGAAAATAGTCTGAAAACTATATATAATAAAAATCAGAATTGGATGCTTGATGGGAAACGAAAATGACGCCTTTAGCAGATATAAATAATCATGAAGTAATCAAGTAAAGTAAGAAAAATGTTTTAAAATAATTTTACAAATTTTGATAAAAAAATTTTGAAGCTTTTCTTCAAATACTAGTTTGCAAATCAAAATTTGGCTGTCAAATTTTCATTTGATGTTTAAGTGATGACTCCAAATTAAATAATTTCATAAATGAATGTTAGGATTTAAATTTAAATAAAAAATTAAATCATTATGTAAAGTCAAATTTTATTTGAAAAATTTAAAATTTTAAACAAGATATAATATTTAAAATTAGCTGAAACTGAATTCGATAAAAAATTTGGGTGAATTCTACAAATATAAAAAATAAATTTTCAATAAAAATTTTTAAAGTATACAGTACTTTTTATACGTAGAAAATGTAGATTATATATATATATATATATATATATTATGTATATAAGTGTTGAAAACAAAATGTACGAAATTTATTTTATGTATTTTAACTCTTAAAATGTGTATTAGACTTGGAATAAAGGAATTTTAGAAACAATAATCAACACAAAGGTGTCATGAAAAGGAATAGTATTTAAAGTTAATTACGTTATAAAAATATACTTTTTAAATATTACGTTTCATTATATTTTTTAAAGCTGAAATTACATACTTTCTTTAGATTTATTTCATTACTACTAGGCATTTTCTTTAATATCTTTTAATGTTTGCAAATTGCTCCTTTTACCATCAAATTAGTTATTTATACAGATTAAAAACAATATCTTGTTTTATGATATGTTCATTTGATAAAAATTCTCCATTATTAATTAAAAATGTAAACGGTACTTTTCTTGAAGATTAATTTCATCAATTATTGATATTTGAAGATAAATACGCTTATAAATAAAATAAAATCACACAAGTTAAACAAAAAATTTTACTTAAAACTTCATTAGCTTAGAATTAATTTAAATTGATTTAAAATTACAAACTTTTCTTTTTTATTATAAAGAAATTGCTATACAAAAATCTCATAATAAATTATTATCCCTATATCTAATAATTTACTGTTATCTAATAGTTAATAACTAATAATTTTATAATAGATTATTTTTACTTTAGATTTCATTTTAGCTTAGAATTTATTTTAATTAATCTGAAATCACACAAACTTTTATTTCTTATAAAAGATTAATTAATTTCCAAAATCTCATAATAAATAGTAAAATATTCGTTCTTAAGAATATATTATAATAACTTCAACATGCCTCCAAACAAATTATGAAATATAGTTATAATTCATAAGCCAACTATTAGTATACTTGTTAATTGTAGAATAGTACAATTAATATGTGTACCATTTCTGTGTTTTCTATTTGTTATGTATCTTTTTATTTAACATTTTCAGATTTTGTGGATCTTACTTTTAATAGCATCTTATTGATAATTTGTTTCTTAATTATGAAGTGATATATTAAGTCTTTTAATAAGTAATGCAACATTGTTTCGAAAATTAAAGATTTTTATTTGTAAAAAATTTACTATACAAAATTTGCAATTTTTTATTAGTCTAAGAACATGCTATATACCATTTGTTTACAACAGTTTTACAACCTGCTATGCAACGAAAAACATCAATGACTTTTTATATCAGTGTTTAAAATTATTGTTCAAAAAGAATTTTAAAATTGCTTTTAAATTTTATTATAAGGCACTCTTCATAAAAATATTATATGATGCTTTTGATTTCTTGAGAATAATGTCAAAGTGCTAAGGATATATTAGATTAGGAATAATTCGATTGAATTTAATATATTTCAAACCAGTTCAAACATTCGGGTCCCTACTGGAGTTGAACCATTTTAAAAATTTAAGAAGCAAAGTGCAGCGTCAAAGTTTCCACTTAAGACAATTTTTGTTTTGAGTGTAATGCTGAATATAAATCAATCATATTTTTTTCCAAATCCTTTGAATATTTTCTTCCAAATCCTTATTTGGAGGCTTTATATAAACACCATTGAATATAAAATCCATGATATCAGTCATAAGCAATTAGTCTTGTAATCACTTATCATCGTCTAATTATGAGTAAGTTATTTCCTTTTCTTTTAGAAATAATGTCATTGAATTAACCAAATCTGCAAATCGATTTAATACGTTGTAGCTTGATATCCATCAAACAATGCAAAAGAAATTAATGTCATTTGGAAGTTCTTCGTCCTTTAATTCTTCAAGGAAACTTTTGAATTGTCGATGATTTTTTGCACTGGTGCAAATATAATTTTAATGTGTAATACTGTTTCCATGACATCAAGATATTTTAAATATTTTGAAATGAGATATTCTGGGTGAATTATGCAGTCAATCAGTATCAAGGGTGGAATTTGAGAATAATTTCTAAAGCCCAATAAGACCAGTTTTTTCATCAGGCATTGTCGGAGCTTCATAAATTTTAATGCTTACAAGTTTATTAAGAGGTACATCAAGTTTTCATTATGGAATCAAATGCTATTTTAATATTGGAACCACGGGTTGACTCTTGAAGTGCTACCAAATCTTATAATTCTGCTTTAACAACGAAGTCTGATAAAACAAAACGTATGCAAACTGACAATTAAGGAAGATCTGTGATATCTGTCAATTCGTCAAGGGCTAAGCTGAATACAATACAGTTCTTTAAATCATTTTTTTAATTATATTCAAGAGATATATTGATTGTAGCTATGCGTCGTTCGGTTGTATGACTTGAGATATGATTTTGCAAAACAACTTTGTGCAATGCTGAATTATTTGGATCTAAAATTTTAAGTACCCTTTCCAATATTTATATATAAACTCTTAAAATACGGGCATGTTGTAAGAGCAATATTCCAGTAAATAACAAAACTAGCTTCAGGGTAATCAAAATTGGAATCTTTATTTAACATTGATTTTAAAAAAGCAATTTTATCAGATCTCAATTTGGAATTTGGTGGACTTTGATTAGAAAACTGAGGACGATGGCTTTCTTTGCGTGGACGTAAATTGAAAGCTTTATAATTTTTGACAGTAGAATTACAAATAACACATTATGATTTTCCGTTATTGTCAATAAAAAAGGAATTCTCCTCCCACTCATTGTTAAAACTTCTATTTTTTTTCCCTCGTATTTTCTTTTTTTCATTTCGTTATCTTTCAGCATGTTTATAAAAGAGCTGGAAATAATTAAATAAACTTAGAAAATACAAGTTAAAGCACTAATGACGCGTGTTATATATTATGTAACAAATTAAGTTTAACTTACCACAAATTACAACTTATGAAATATATCCGTAGAGAGAGTGATACAAATTAATTCCTCCAATGTCAACCTGGAGTCGGTCAATCCTGGAGTCAAAATCAGTCTGGAGTCGGTCAATTATCCCATTGTTTTATGTTCTCTCGCACAGTTTTCTATGAGTCATATCTCTCTTAACTTAGACGGCAATGCAATTTTCTGCACTTTATACTCAGTCTCTTATATTTGTTGTCTGTAATTTAAAAGACATTTTGAAACACAAACGGAACGATAATGATTTTTTAAAATCCAATAACACAAAAAGTGAAAAGGAACTCGTATATATTTATCGAGAGCTACAAATTATCCTACAAAAAGCCGCATGTGGCTCGCGAGCCCCAGTTTAGGCTCACCTGGTATATGATATGAATTTACAATGTTCTTCTCATTGAATGTTGTCTACAAATAATCACAATATTGGTCTGATATCTTTCATGCGGACCAAGAACTTTGGATACATTTATATGTGAATTACAATTTGCATTTACAAAGTGAATTACACAATATTTGAATTGATATAGTTATCTTTATGTAGATTGATTTGTTTACTTTTCATTTAGATTTTGCTAGCTCAGAGGTTAGCTCTTCCTAATTAATATTTCTATAAGATATGTTTTTGAGGGACTTGAAAACACATGGTCTAAGTCCTCCGATAGCATGCGTACTTTGCAAATCGAATTCAGTTGCTATCGCATTCAATAAGCGAGCATTATCTTTGGAACATTAGTCTCTCCGAAATTTTTTAAAGTCTAAGGTCTCCCTTCCTGACTTGCAGAGAAAAGTAACAGCAGGAAGTCACTCACAAACTATAGTGCATTGTACACGATCTGTTCATCTGGTATTTCGTTAGTAATCATGAATAGTATGAAATATTTTACGCAGAATCACTGATATTATAATATATTTTTCCGTTTAGTTTTCTCTTTAGTTTTCAAGGTAAGATTATTAACTTCGGAATTTTAATTTTAGAGCTGCACATGCCGAACTTTGTAAGCCATAACCAGTTAGTATACCACTTTACTTTACATACGACCTTTTATGTGACCCTGTAACTGTTATCTTTCGACTGCTAAGAGGGTGAGAAAGAACTATTTTTATTTATAATCGATGTACTTCATCAACTTAAGCTTTAAGTATAGGCAAAGCTTTAAGTATATAAACGTATCGGAAATGTGAACGAAAATTAAACTTACAATTACTCGCGTATGTGTATCTTCCTATTCTTTTATTTTATTACGTCACAAATGTTGTGTGATTTCATTAATTATTATGTTATAGTGATCGAGTCTTCACTAAAATGTTATGTAAAAATGTAAAAAGTGTGTAAATACAACTCTAAGTTCTTCAGAAATAAACTGCTGAAATTAAATTATCGCTGTTAAAAATGAAAAACAAAACTTAACAAAATTATTCATTTTTATCATCCCAATTTCGAAGACAAATATTGTGTATTGGGCCATTGATGCAATTTTAAGTTCATTCATAATTCTAAGACATAATTCATGCAATAAGTTGATAAAATATAGATTAGACTGAGTAGTTTAAAATTTATATTTTAAGTGTCAATATTTTGAAAATATTAGTAAATTCTTAAAACTAAATCTTCCAGATCTAAAAAATGAAAATGTTTTTAATCAACTACAATAATTCTCGAGTTTTTATAAAGAAATTTTCCAAATTTTTCCTTTCTCTTTCGAATTTTGATGCAAAATTTAGTTATGAGTTATCTGCAATGTTTTTACAGTGATATTGTATGAACAATAAGCCTTTAGTTATAAATAAAATACAAGTGTTTCAACCTAAGAAGCGATTTTTTTAAAAATACAAGCCATTTGTGATATATTTAAGTTCAATGAATATCTGTTCATTAAATTATGCTATGTAAATAGTCTATCTCATATTGTTATAAGCAATAAATATACTATTTTAATTTTTTTATGGATTTGCTAGTCTCTAATAGTTCATAACCATAATAAAATCTTGAATAAATGAAAGAAAATGGATGTAAAGCAATCAATTTTACGATTACTTTTTTTACACAGGGTTTATGTCAACCGGATCTTTCTCCCTTAAGTACATTTTAAATCATTGCAGTCATTCCTGCCTGTAATGACAACTAAATTGATAAGATCAGGATACTTATCAGTCAGCCATCAGCTCAGTGATAATTTTACTCAAAATTGCAAAAATCCAATTATTCAAAATTTTTACACCATAGCATTCAGAAGGTAATCAGAAAATTGACTTCAAAGTTAAATGAAATGTTACAGAAAAACTGTGAAATAAAATGTTTGAAAGATATTGAAAGAGAAAATAAAACTTTTTACTATCTCTAATGTTATGAACTATACAAAATAAATGTACTGTGCAAAATAAAATGTGTGATTCACAGGAAAGCTGTTCGTGCTGCTTTACTGCTGTTGCCACTCCTAGGCATAACAAACATCATGGATGTCATACCGGGTCCAGTAGAGGGGACACCAGAGCAATTTGCTGCATGGGCGTACACAGCGCACATCTTGGGTGCTTCACAGGGATTATTCATCTCTCTCCTCTACTGTTTTCTCAACAAAGAAGTAAGTGATTGACCCTTTTGGAAATAGGCGAGGATTACATAATATTCTTCACTCATCCTCCATGCAAATGGCTTATTTTATGCTAACTTTTCTAGGAAAAATAAAATGAACATCGAGTAAATTATTCTCTATGTTGTTGACCTGAATACTAGAACTTGACATGTTCTGAAAATATTTTTGGAAATGGTTGCTTGTTAGTGTAAAAACTTATAAAAATATTGTCTACGTTTTTGAATTTCATGGCAGATATATACTAAAAGAGAAGTAAATATGGCAAATATATGCTAAATAAAAATATATAGCAATGTCACAATACCTTTTTATAAGAAGTAGTCTGTAGAAATCACTTTAGAGAAATAGAATGAAAAGGAACCATTATTATCCAGTTTTCTGTTGTATGAAATAAACGAACTGTTTTGTAATGCATTATTCGATTAAAATTATGTAGATAGAAATGGAAAATTAAAGGAAGTCTGTATTGCCTCTTTATATACTAAAATAATGCATTTTATGCTAAATAATGCTCAATAAATTTTAACTAACCGAAAAGTTTATTTATTTGATAATGCGACATATAAATAAAACAAATAATAATTTTTGAACATTTATTAGAATATACTTCTAAAAATTATGTTTATGTAAAACTATGAAAAAATAATTATTCTGTGGTGAAAAATTATAAATATTTTTTAACTTAATGAAATGAAATTAAAAATAAGCCTTTATTTAAAAATATTTTATAATAATCAAATTAATGTATATCAATAAAGATGTATTTACAAAAATTATGTGTCAAAAAAATAAATCTAATACAGATGTGCATACGTTTAAGACAGTTCTAACACAGGTTTACGTGATTAAAAAATACTTAATAGTTATATACTCATTAATTTATTTATTTATAAATAAAATTAAAAAAGGTAGAAAAATATTACATTATCAATAATTTGGTAGTCATAACTATTCTCACATTCTATAAGAATTCAAAATATATAATTCTTTATGAACATTAAAGTAACATAATATGAAAAATGCGTCTAATTCTATAAACTTAATTTAAATTCATAGTACAAGATTATCATCATTACAAAAAAAAATTGAAATTCAAATAAAATATTTAGAAATTTATAAAAAAAAATATGTATCTGCACAAGGAATAGTTTCCGAGACATTAAAAGTAATAAAAAAGATGAATGAATTTTATTGAACTATCAGAATAATATTAGAAGGCAAAAAATTACAATTACATAAGAATAAAATTTACAGCTAGAAAATATGGTAGCATTAATAAATTATTTAGAAATACTAAATAAATAGATTTAAAAATTTGTAAAACTTAACCACTAAAAAAACTAATTTTTTTCTTATCTAAAGAGCTCATTGTTAAAAATACTTTGAAATCTTTATAGATAAAATGTAATAAAATATTTATAGGAAGTTTTGATTTAAGCCTCAATATATACAACTAACATGTATAAAACATTTACAGGTTTTGCTAAATAAATTTTAAAATATGAACAATATCATTATAGTTCCTACTATATTCCTATACATATATTCCTATAGATGTTTTAATTAATAGTTTGTTAATTTATATTTTTCGAGATAAAAAACCAAACGTTTTTCATCTCTAAAGCTAAAAGTACTCAATTTAAACAAAATGGCAATTTCACAATCATTTTCTTGGCCCTAACTAGTACATAATCATTTATAACTTATGGAAAAATACAACAAGGCCAATATTTATGAAAATATTCATTGGTATTTAAAATAGAACATGTTATTATACATTTTTTATTTGTCATATTTAAAGCACGCTAAGACACTTGTATTGAAAGATTTTGGAAATAACAAAGTACTTAACCGAAATTCTTAAATTGACTTTGCAAAAGACAAAGAAATTAATTTTAAGCCAAAAGGTTTAGTAAAAAAATTAATGGGTAAAATGAAGAATATTATGAAATTTCTAATATTCAAAATATTTTTTTTAAATTTTAATTTTCTAAAAAATCTGTTCTCATCGTCAGAGGGAAAACACTATCGTTATTATGGAATCTCTGTTAATGAATGTTTCGTTAATATTAGGTACCAGAAAATTGTTTTGATAAAATGTTAATAACAGAAATTCTTAGTTTTCAGAGGAGCTGTAATGCATGTAAGAGGTACACGTAATTTATTGATTTAAGTTTTTAATTAATTTTTAAATTATGTCCATTTCATTAATTTCATTATATTTTACGTGTAAAAAAGATCATGTACAGGAAATATATTTTATTTTTCATACTGTATGAATAATTTATTTTAACTCTATATTGTTTGTAAAGCTTTTTTTATTTCTTATTATTGAATGTTACTTCTGATTTTGTATTTTATGGTACTATAATTTATTTAAAAATTTATTTTGTCGAGCAAATATGTTTTTTGGAAATTTATATTTATTAAAGTCTTATTCAATAAGATATTTCCCAAGTAAGAAATACATAATTTCATATTGTTAATATTATAATTTTTAGGCGTTGCCTAGGGCTTTACAATTAAACACTTATCTTCAATTTTGAATATTAAATTATGAATTTACCATGCATTTAAATGTGTATTTGATTTATTTTTGAAAAAAATAAGCTATATGAAACGACTAGTTATTATCAGATTCTTTAAACAAGTAGCTATTGTCAAATTCTTTAAATAACTTTCTTGCTTTTTAAATTACAAACTTCCATTTAAATAAATTATAAAAACATATTATAATATGCTGAATATTCTTAAAAACAAAATTTTGGTAGTCGTATTTACGATTGCTTATGGATTTTCACAACTATTTCTGAAATATTAAAAATCTGAAATGGGTGTCTGATAAAGAAATTTTTCCAATAATTATAAGCCATCTGAAGTAATTTTAAATCAACAAATAAATATTAAATCAGAAATAAAAATATTATGTAGTTAATGCTAATTCTCAAAGGATCTGACATATGGCCCATTAACTTCATAAAGTAGGTAAAGCTCCTTGCACATGCATTGGCTCCAATTGCTCATAGTAGACACCAAACTGTTTTGGTTCGACTGTGCATTGGACATTTAAAACCCTTCGATTTTCCAATGGCACCAAGACCTTCCGAGTTTGCACCAAATGCCACATCAACAAATAAATATTAAATCAGAAATAAAAAATATTTTGTAGTTAATGCTAATTCTCAAAGGATCTGACATATGGCCCATTAACTTCATAAAGTAGGTAAAGCTCCTTGCACATGTATTGGCTCCGTCGGTGACAGGAGACACCAAACTGTTTTGGCTCGACTGTGCATTGGACATTTAAAACCCTATCGATTTTCCAATTGCACCAAGACCTTCTGAGTTTGCACCAAATGCCACATTGAAGAGGCCACTCCCAAACATCTTTTAGACTTGTGAATGGGCCATATGTCAGATCCTTTGAGAATTATCATTAACTACAGAATGCTTTTTATTTCTGATTTAATAATTATTTGGTGGTCTACTTGGTGAGGATCGCCTAAAGAAACCCTGTTTCGCTGTGCTGAAATTATAAGCAGATGACCTCTTGGATCTAATCTGATTTCAGATAAGAGGGATTAGTAAGAAGAAGACTTCATAAAGTTGTTGATTGCCAAATAGTCCTCTATAATAAGTGAATTGGATGTTAGGTGAGACTTCACATCCTGTTCAATTATTTTAATGGACTTTAAGTAAATTAGGAAGTTGAATGTAGCTCAGAGTGTGATTTGGTGGAGCTGGTTGGTCACAACAATGTTTTACAAGTTTGTCTAGCCAGAATATTCTGGGAACCATGATCTCATTTAATCTCCTCAATGTGTATTGATGAAATTTAGTTGGAATACATCATATTAAGTTCAGTTTACATTTTTCATTTGAGTATAGTTCTTTATGAGTATTAGAAGAGAGGGAATGGCCATTTTATTTTCACTACCCAATTTTACAAGTCTGTAAGCTACCTCATTACTTTTCACTTTTCGTTCAGTGTTTCACATTCACTGTTCGATGAAATCAGTAGTTCCACAAAATCATAATCATAATATATGATAGCGTCATTAATCATCCTAAATTAATTGTAATTTATTCGTTCCCGAATACAGAGTAAGTTTTAGGGATTGCATTGATTTATTGCAGTTTCAAGTGAGGTGTTATTAAAAATACAGCTGGAACAGTACGATCTTATGGGTTAGTTATAAAGTAAGTAATATTTTGGGAGCCATATATCTGTATAATGTTATTAACGTATGTAACTAAATTGTTTATTCTCCTAATATGTATCGGCTGTAAGTTGATCTTGATGAGGACTATACTAAAAAGGCAGATATTTCTGAGTCCCAGAAAAATTTGAGTGGCACTAATTTGCAGACGTTCTAATTTCTAAAAGTTTCAGACGTGCAGGAATACATAGAATAGCTATATTTTACAATAGGTCTTATTAGAAAAATATGGGTGGTTCTAAGTACAATTTCATCTGCTTCCCAATCTCTGCCAGCTAGTTATTTAAGGAAGTATTGGTGCTTACCGGTCTTCAAAACTAAATGCTCTATTTTTCTGTTGCTGTTGAATTCAGATTCAAGAATGAATAATACTTTTTTAATATTTTTCATATGTTTGTGTCTGAGCTTCGAAATGAAACTTTAGTTTGCAGTTATATAAATATTTATTAGTACTAATATAAATCACACTTTTTATTTAACTTCATTAGAAGTCAGTTTGAGTTCTGTTGCAAACTCAGATAGTCCAATTATAGTGGTGTTAAAGATTGCTTCGATGTCACATTTGTGAATGATTTCCAATAAACAATATCGTTAGCAAAGATTGCAATATCTACAAAAAATTTAGAAATATTATAAAATATCAAAGACATTTTATAATATCGCTAAATTTGGTGGTAGCATAAAAATATTGAAATATAGCATATAAATAAAAATTATAAAATATTAATATGTCATGCAATTAATTTTCAAGTTAAAACAAACAAATTTAGAATGAAATATAAGTAATTGACGAGAGAATATTTTGAATACAAAATAAGACAAACAAATCAAAGAAATGCATCATATTATTAGGCTTTTTTAAACTCACAGCCCTTATACTTGGATAAAAAAATAATGTTCATAGAATATAATGTTTTTATTGTTAAGGAGGAAAACACGAAAAATGCAATAAGCCTTATGGCATATGCCTGTGACAGACGTGAAGACAAAAAATCATTTAGATTAGATTAAATTTTTAGTTACAGTACCTAAAATAAATCTCAGAAATTAAGTAGATCTTAAAAGAAATTGTAATTAAATACACTAAATTTTGTTGAATTCTGGTAGTTCTAAAGTTCAGAAAATAGTTTAATGATAGAAACTCATCAAATATCATATGACTATATTTCTTGCATTTATGAAATCTAAATGATATAAATTTTAATTTCATAACTATAAGCTTGATTTTAATTTACATTTTAATCAATATAGAAATATAGTTTAATTAATTATTTAGATCTATGTTCAAACGAATTATTTTAAGTTAATGTAATATTTATACTGTATGAACTCTGTAGGTATGTGAATAAGCATGGAAAAAGTTAAAATAATGATAATGTAATTTTCTTTACAAAATTCTCAAAAAATTTTTCTTGCACGTTCAAAAATATTTAAGGATGTTTACATTTTTTGGAGATATTAGTAAGAATTATATTTACTCAGTTGCATCATTTTTTATTTACACTTATAATTTGTTTATATTTATTAAATAGTGTTATATATTATGTCATTTTTCAATAACAGTTGTGTGAATTTTTTATAAATACTAGTCTGAATATCTTTCAAATAATTTATCTTTTCAAATTATATTTTGAATTTATAACACCTTTTAGATAGTAATTTATTGTTATTAATAGGTACAAGAAGCAATTCGAAAATACTGGAGTTATTACAAGTTTACAAGAAAATCGATTCTTATATGTTGGAAGAAACCAGGTTCGATTAGTCATTTCCTTTTACTTACATGAAAACATTATTATGAGACATTTTCTCGAAAATAAAAACACTAGAAAATTCCTTTTATCTCGTAGACATTATAAATAGTAATACAAAAAGATATAAAAATGCTACGTTTGCTTCAAATAGAGAGCCATGTATATTTAGAATTTTCCAAAATATATTTATTTTTGGTGCTATAAACCCCATAAAATATCATTCCGTTTTAACGAAAAAACCTTAATTGTCATATTTTTTACTCAAGTTTATTAATAGGTTTGCTTTTGGATAATGTTCATCGAAAAAATAGTCTAAAAGGCGTAAATATTAATCAATTTTTATATCTCTAAAACAGAAATCAAATATTTTTAAAATCAAAAACTTCATCCATGGTATTAAAAAGTAACACTAATGTCTTTTTAATATATTGTTTCCAAGAAGATAACTATTAGTTTATTATTAAATATGCGTACACTTCCAAAGTTATAGACATTAAATAAACTGATAAAAATAATCAGTATTCTCAAAATTTCAAGACATTAAAATAAATCAAAGGCTCACTGGCAAAAGCTTCAAATGAAAAAAATATCTTAAAAGAAAGAAAATTTCTGTAAAATATGTTGAAGTTTTAAGCAAATAATCTCCTTTCTTCTCTTCCTTAGAAATTTTGCTGTCCAATTCTCTTAAGATTTTTGATTACGTTATTTCAAATAAGTTCGTCTTAAATCAAATCTAAAGTTTCTAACAACAAATTTATTACTTTATTTATGCACATTATTCCTAAGTTAATTCAATGTAATTATCTATAATATTTATATATTCCAAAATTTCTCGGTATAAATTTTTGGTTTTATAATATTTAGAGAGTAAAATTACAAGTAATTTCAATTACCAGTTAGTTCTTGAGCGTTATTTTTCTTTATAATATTATTCAATTCAACAAATTTTATTTAACTCTTAAGAGAAAGGTATTTTTTCTTTAAATTTTCTTCTGTATATTTAAAAATATTTTGAGATTTAAAAAAAGATTGATTTACTTTACTTTTATCTCATGCAAAAGAACGTTTAAATGCTTGGTATTTGGTATAAGGTACCAATTTATTTGTTGGCTGAATTCTGATATAAATTTTTTCAGATGAATACTAGAGTTTCGGTAGTTTACAATTTCATAATTAAATTTTCAGTTACAGACTCTTTCCCATATGAATTTTTTATTATAATTTGTATTATTTTCATGCTTTTAGAATTTTGTTTTCACCTTTCAAATTACTACGTTTTCAAGTGTCCTTTCTTTATTTATATACTCATGCATCATTTTTTTTTAATTTGAAATATTTATTTGATTTTTTTATACTCCGAAAGATTTGTAATGAAACTATTTATTTGTTGTTGGTTGTACCAATTTATTTGTTGGCTGAATTCTGATATAAATTTTTTCAGATGAATACTAGAGTTTCGGTAGTTAACAATTTCAAATTTAAATTTTCATTTACAGACTCTTTCCCATATGAATTTTTTATTATAATTTGTATTATTTTCATGCATTTTAGAATTTTGTTTTCACCTTTCAAATTACTACGTTTTCAAGTGTCCTTCCTTTATTTATATATTCATGCATCATTTTTTTTAATTTGAAATATTTATTTGATTTTTTTATACTCCGAAAGATTTGTAATGAAACTATTTATTTGTTGTTGGTTGTACCAATTTATTTGTTGGCTGAATTCTGATATAAATTTTTTCAGATGAATACTAGAGTTTCGGTAGTTTACAATTTCCAATTTAAATTTTCAGTTACAGACTCTTTCCCATATGAATTTTTTATTATAATTTGTATAATTTTCAAGCTTTTAGAATTTTGTTTTCACCTTTCAAATTACTACGTTTTCAAGTGTCCTTCCTTTATTTATTTACTCATGCATCATTTTTTTTAATTTGAAATATTTATTTGATTTTTTTATACTCCGAAAGATTTGTAATGAAACTATTTATTTGTTGTTGGTTGTACCAATTTATTTGTTGGCTGATTTCTGATATAAATTTTTTCAGATGAATACTAGAGTTTAAGTAGTTAACAATTTCCAATTTAAATTTTCAGTTACAGACTCTTTCCCATATGAATTTTATGATTTATAATTAAATGAAAAATCGATATTTTATATGATTCTTACTTTAGTAATATGAAACTTTATCGTGCAGAAACCTGTACCATTCCGAGAATTCGCCCACTTACCGAGGAAAAGGAAGAGTCCAGAATTGAAGGCAAAGGCAGCTCCCAAGATCGCCAAAGTGTCTTATAGCTGGTGGACCCCGTAGCGAAGGAAGGCTCTCCCAAACACCAGGACACAGACCACGTGCAGTGCATCTCATCAATGCCTGTAACCGTAATATTCCATAGGGAACAGGAGTGACTGCCTCTCTTCGTTACACTGGGGATTTCTGATAGATTGATACTCAAAAACTGATATATTTTGTAAACACTTTTATTAAAATTATCTCTCTCAACAAAACATCACTTAAAAGAAGGTTCAGAATTTTACCATTGACATCATAAAGTGATCATAATACTCCAAATGTTGATACTCTCAGGACCAAAGAAGCGTGGTGTGTGTAGGATTAATAAAATCTCATTATAATCGATTTATTGTTGCATAAAAATGCTTCAGGATTAAGTATTTTTCTCAAACATTTGCTATTAATGCTGTTTGCAAATACAAGGTGATCATAATTAAACTTCAAATTTAAAAACGCTGTAAAAAAAGAACCACTGGTCAGAAAGACCTGAAATTTCACCAGAATGTACTTTAAGCAGGGGGATTTTATTTGGCGTGTGAAAAAATTAAGGAAAAAGTGGCCAACAGATGGCGCTGCACAGGCGGCTGTAGGTTAATTACATGAATTCTGACATGAACGATAATCAATTGTGGCTGTAAGCTGAACGTTAAACCAGTTGTGCTATTGTAAGTCAGGCAGATGTTGTGGCACTCTTGGTGTAAACGACAAGGTGATGCCACATCGAATAGGAAAAAATCGGTTTTTAATTGCCCTGCAACCAAAAACCGTAGAAAAAGCCAACAGTAATTCGGTTTTTAACTGTCCTTAGTCTTCTTCAAGAAATTTTTCAATATGGTGTCCACCATTTTCTGTTAAGAGTTGTAAACGTAAAACTGTATTTCCAAAGCAGCTTGGAGTGTATCAGTGCTGATGTTGTTAACGTGCTGAGTAATGCGGCATTTCAAATCCGCTAAGGTGTCTAGTGGAGCACTGTACACAACATTTTTCAGAAATCGCCAGAGCCAAAAGTCACAAGGAGTGATGTCCGGTGATCGTGGCGGCCAGGGAGTTGGAAAATGTCGGCTGATAATATGGTCATTTTTGAAATGGTGTTGCATCACCATCCACAATTAACGAGAATTCAAGCTACTCAGCATTTTATACAAGGCGTTAATTTGCATATAACAACCTGTGCAGTGCCATCTATAGGCTACTTTTTTCCTAATTTTTTTCCCACGCCAAACAAAATTCCCCTGTTTGAAGTACATTCTGGTGAAATTTCAGGTCTTTCTGACCAGTGGTTCTTTTTTTACAGTGTTTTTAAATTTGCAGTTTAATTATGATCATCCTGTATGTGAACCATGGCACCTATTTTCATCATGTTTGCAGTTATTTTTTATTATCTTGTTTATTTAATATCAGCATCAGGAATGTTACTAATTTGGATAAATACAGATTAAAGCAATTTGGTCCCTATAAAAAAGTTTTGAAACTAATTTGTTTTTTGCTTGTCCTTGGTATGGTTTTAATAGATTATAGAATAGGGTATAATTTTTTCCCCTTGGGATGTATTGAAGGATTTTTGAGTATACTCTTTATTTCAGTTTTTGTGACTGAAGTTTAAAAGTTACTGGGAAATCTATAGAATTTTTGTTAAAAAAATTCTTAAAAATATTATTTGGTCTTAACATATTTTAAAAAGGAGATAGCTTTTTTTAAAAAAAGAGTGAGCAAAACGTCATTTACTAAAAAAAGAGTAAACATAACGTCACAGATTAAATGTAGATTAATTAAATTAATTGGTCCAGAGTTAGTTTATGTAAAAAATGTTTGACTAAAGTCATATAAAACAACTTATCTTCAAAATGTTTTTCAATTTTACTTTACAATGATCACTTTTGATTAAAATTTATTTATAAATTAATACTTTTGAGATAATTAAGCGAAAAAAATTGTTATTCTTAAGAATAAAAAGGTAAAAATTTTCGAGATAGATTTTAGCAAGAGTTAGGCTTAAAAAATCATACTTGGAAAAATATTGAACTTATTATATAGTACATAATTATTTTACAGCTGAAAAAATTCTATTTCTAGAAATTGTTTGAATCATTGATTCTAAAAGAAATTCCTAGTGCAAAATAATCTAACAATGAATAATTAATGAATAACAACAAATTCGTTGTAATTATAAATGTGTAGTAATGATTTAATTTTGATTTAATTTAAACTGGGAGATTTGTTGTATTCAAATTATTTATTTTAGAACATTTGCGTAAATTTTCCAATCAGTATTTTATTTTATATTTTTATAAAACTACTAAAAAAGTAATTCATAAATGATAAAATCGCTTCTTCAAAATGTGTATAAAAATAACCTCTGGTAACAAATAGAAAAAGATAGGTCTTCCATCTGAAGTATCATAGGAAAAAGATTTAGTTTTATAAACAAATATTAATTATATAATGGTTAACTATTTTTTCTAATTATTTTTACAGATAAAAACCATACAGTTAAATATTAAACTAATGTGAGAAGAAATAAATATTATGTAAATATACACACAGTTACAAATAAACTAAACTAAAATCAAAAGTGTATAAATGGTACTAACTTGCAGCATCACCCAGTATTATTGAGAACTAGATTAGTTAATCTTCAGAAACACACCTATGGCATATGTGTAGCTAATTAAGAGTTTAACCAGATTGATTGCTTAAAGTTCTGAGCAGTAATTCTTCACTGTGGTCCATTAGTCAGAACGTGGGGTGAAAAATCTCAGATTCGACCCAACTGCTGTTGAATATAATCTTTCAATAGCAGATACATTTTTTCCTTTTGCTGTAATCAACGTTGAGGACTACTAAGACATCATAAATTTATTGTTACTGAAACCATTCAAAAATTAAAATAATTAGTCACCCATGCTATTTTTGAAAATATTTTGAATGAAAAACGAGCATTCATGAGAGAGGAAACATTTTAGTGGAAAGTAATATAAGAAATCTGTTCACAAAGGCACAGCTTGGAGTGAGTTTGCTATTGTGTTTTCTTTTGGACATACATAAACGTATTTCCGGATGAATTTCTAGCTTTTTTCAGATTTCTCCTACTTTAAATCGTATATATGTTAAGAAAATGTTGGAGTCTATATAATTAAATTAAATGGCAGTCAGCCTAGCCAAGGCAGGCATGGTATGTCAAAGATATTAAATTAAATGATTAACAAGAATTTCTTGTACCCTTCGAAAAATATTATATGAACATTTTCAATTATGCATAGAATATGAAGTAATGCAGAGTCAGGGCAATATAAAGTGATATTTATTTGATTTGTATTTTCTTAAATATATTAAAACAGATTCAGCTTCAAATATCTTTATTTTAGATTTCGTCCGCATTCATTCTGTTACATGTAATTTTAAATTTATAAAAAAATATTTCAATACTTCAGCATTCTAAACTTTAAAAAAAAGGATAAATTAATCGAAGTATTTATATTTTATTTTTATGCATTTTCTTCACAATTCTAATGTAATTCCTTTCTATTAGTGACATTTACTTTGAGGAGCAAGATGTGGTATATCCTAGTTCAGTTTCTTGATTGGAGTACAGAGTTTATATTTTGTGTTTAAGAAAATGCTAAATCATGACGCTTTATTTTCATACTCTTTGGATTGACTTCAAAAAAAAATTATATTCTTTGTATTTAGTAATAAAATATTGAAAACGCATATTATCATCCTAATAAATTGCAGTAAATTTGTGCTAACAGTTACCATGAATACAAAATTATGCATAGTTGATTTGATATGGTTTGTGAAACAACTGAATTTCCTAAATGAAATTGCACACATAATTTTGAATAAATTCCTGCATACCATCCACTTAATTTTATATGAAAAATTATCTGTCCATATACCTGATATTTCTAATCCGCACAATTACTCTTTTATATAAAATTGTATGTATTCTTCCACCAAACCGCTATCACTAAGCATATTATTTCATTTTAATTATAATATAAATTGAAAAATATTTTTCAAACACATTTGATTAGAAATGTAGATTAATGTTACTAATAAAAGTTACATATCTATCGTTTTACTATTATTTGCAAAATGATTTGACAGCAAAATTTATATTATAATACGGAATTTATTTATCATACTGTATCACGATAGATACAGTTTAATCGCTTTAGTAAAAATTGCTCAAGGCTGCATACTATATATTAAAAAGTTATTTTTCTTGTATGTTATATAATTATATTCTCGTTTTAAGGCATTTTAACTTGAGCATAACACAACATGCAGATTGTTTTTTTCAGCTTTCATTTTTACACAAAATTATTAAATAAATATTAAGAAGTGATTCTTTATATATTATTCTGATTCTTTTATTATTCCGATCACACATGTATATCAAGAAATAAGCCCAAAGAGCTATTTTAGTTCTTCTATTTACTTGTTAATCCTACATAAAATTAATATCATAACAATGAAGGATTAAGTAAATGCAATTTCAGACATATTATTATACAAAGCAAATTGAAAAGAAAAAAAAAACGTTTGTGGGGATTATTTCACGTTTTGGAAGATAAATCTTTTTTTAAAAGGCTTATTTTACAAAATTAAGATGACTACGCTTATCAGAAAAGGAAACTTTTGTAAATTTTAAATGATGTAAGAAATATAACAGAAATTTTTATTTTAATTTATCATCTATATTGGCAATGTTTATTTAAAATATTTCTATTTGTTTCATACAGAGTATTATTACTTCTTTTCAAAAATACGTCAATTCAAAGCTTTAATAATAATTTTATTAAAAAATTTATAGTGTTATAGAATGCGAATTAATTTATTTTTTGTAAAGCATTAAAATAATAGTTATAAATTTATTTTTTATTATCAATGATTGCAAGCGTCTGATTGTATATATGAAACTTTGTATTAGATTAGAAATTTTGGTACATTTCCATTACACACCCGCTTATGATCCTAAAGAAATAAGTTTTTTACGGAGGAGTGAAAATAATATAATGTGGATACGATGATTTTATGGTCTGAAAATTTTATTTTAAATCTGATATACATCAATCGAATTTTTTCGTGTAAAAATTGACTAAAAAAAGATAAACAATGGTAAATAAGCTAAATAATAGTAAGATAAAGCAAGTTGGTGCAAAATATTGCAAAGTGATAATTTTGTCGGTTAAAAAAAGCATTACGGTCACAAATCGCCAAATGCAAAAAACAGCCAAATATAACAAAATTTAATTTTGTTTAATTGAAAAAAAAGTACCATTACATGCTATTATACTTCACAATCGATGAGATTGCCAAACAGATTCAGCCCGAAACGAACATGAACGTTTAAATAAGTTTTGTCAATAAGTTAAAATTATTTAGTTTATAAAATGTTTGCATCATTTTTATTAGTTTTTAGAAATGAAAATTATTTTAAGCAATACATGATGCAAATGGATCATTTACAAAACAACAATTTGCGATTAACTTTCGTTTCGTTACGGAGATAATCGTACGTAGGTAAAATGGAAAAGTATCAAATTTTTATTTGGCAAATATATTATTATTGGAATAGTAATACTGACACCACACTCATATATTAAAGTCATAAATGTGTTAAAATGTTTAGAGATAAATTGGAAATGTTCTACCATAAAGCAAAATAATGAAAATTATTTAAAGCTAATAAAAGATAATTATGTATACACACACAGAGAGAAGATTTTTTTATGCCAAGAATTTAGTTAAATTTAAATAAACGTATTATTTTGCTGTCATTTCAGTAACAACTACAATATAATAAAATAACAAAGTTTCTTACCTTTTTGTGCTTCAAAGAAAGACTTTTTGCACATTTATAAGTTAAATAATTCATAACCAACTGTTACATTGTTATTTATGCAGTATCTTAAAAGGTAAAATGATTATGAGTAGAAAGCAACGTATGATCGATACTCTTTATTTTTGCATATTTCAATATCTTTTAATTAATTTTTTTTGAAAATGTTACTGGGATATTTTCATTGTGTTGTTAAAAGGATTTCCTATAAATGTTTATCAGTTAATGTGAAAAAACATCCCTCTATTAAATTTAATCAAATCTGATTTATCTGCTAATTTCAAAATGTATATCCTAGCTTCATGATTTTATTCTGTCCTAATTGAAAAAAGAGTTGTATATTATAGAGTAAATGACAAAAGGAATTCTCATGTTTTGCTTATAATATGCGATTAGCAACTTTAAAATTCTGTGATTTAAAAATATTTCTGAAGATAATGTTTGTAATATTTTTTTTTAATTTTCATTCTGTAATACTTGACATGCTAAAAGCAAATGTTGTTGGAAATGTTTACATAATATTGTGATTATAAATATTTGAGAATATATATTTTATGAATGCGTGTCAGAGTAAAGAAATGCAATTATCTTATAGATCAAATGTAAAAATCTGTAAATAAATATTTAGCAAATATTATTAGATATACAAATGGTTATATATATATTTAAATTTTAATAGTTATTATATCATATTCTTATTATATGTATTGAATGCACGTATATGTATATAATTACATACTGAATTATTTTAAAATATGGTACACTTATTATATGCTTAAATTAAAATAAAACATTTAAGCAACATTGTAAATATTATGAATGTATACATATTTCTTTCAATTTTTAACTTTAATACGAGCTTATATTAAAGTATTTTAAAATTAAATATATATTATAGATAGGTGTTTTAAATGTATATGGCACAAAATAGTATTCTTGTTAAATGTTTGTGAAAAAATGCAAAATAAAATGATTTTTTGAATCATTTATATATTTTCATGTATTTAATTGCCAATACCGGATTTAATAAGCAAATGTGCTTAAAGAATAGATTTATAATATATAATTACATTACTTCAAATTTGTTTATTATATAAAGGCTGCTTAATACATTGGTTAAAAAAATACATGTTTTTAAATAGGAAATATAAGATTTGACGCATGTGGTATTTTAATAAATTAAATATTTTAAAGAATATTAAAGTTTTCTTTCTCACAAAAAAAAAAATTTAATAAGATCTCAAAAAATATCAGTATGTTTCTGCAATGTAGTAGTGCGAATCTTTTCAGTGCATTCTATTCTTTTTTTAAAATAATTCCAAACTGATAAATTAAAAAAAAATAAAAAAGTGGAAAATATAAAAAAATACACTGCTGGACAAAGAACGGATAACACTATGATCAATAGCAACCACAAAATGAAAGGAAGCAAAATGTGGAAAATTAGAATAAGTGCGGGATATAGTAAGAAGAAGTATGCGTATGCAAATATTTTTTCCACGTCTGTTCATCACGTGAGAGCATTCATAAGAGCTTTAAAGGTTTTTTATGCGTGTGGACAATTGTTGTTTCAAGTCAAAGTTTTACAGGAAAGATTTAATAGACGAACTTGAAATTTTTGAAATGTCTTCCCGACATCACCTAGATGATTTTATGCGTGGTCGAATTATTGGAAAGAACGAAGAAGGGCGAAGAAGGCGATTTTGCCAGGGAGTTCAACATCGCTCATAGTGTTGTTTCACGGTTGTGGAATTCATTTAAAACTACTGGAAAGTGTAGTAGTCGGCACGGGGAAGGTCGTATTAGAAGTACGACGCCTGAAGAAGGCAGATATATCGTCCTATCAGCAAAAAGGAACAGGCGCACCACAGCTCAGCAGGTGGCGATCAGTTTCTTGCTGCCTCAGAAAAGCAGATCTCCCAAAATGTCAGACGTTTGAGGAGAGGGTTTGGTTTGGTTTGTTTGTCGCTCAACGGTCATTTTCTGCACGCGAGGGCTAATTAGACCGGGACCTACGGCTTAAAGTGGATTCCGAACCACTACAAACATCCATGCCCAAGGTGGGATTCGAACCCACGAACTGTTGATCCGAAGGCAAGAGCGCTAACCATTCGGCTGCCAGCTCGGCTTTGAGGGGAGGAGGACTATATTCCCGGAACCTGTTGTGTGTACCCATTGACCAGACAGCACCGTACTACCCGTTTGCAATGGTGTCGTGAGCATTGCAATTGGGCTGAACAGGACTTTGCATTCGTACTATTCTCAGATGAGAGTAGGTTCAGTCTATCATCGTGTTGTAAATGCTAACTGATCTGGGGCGAGAGTAGTACTGCTTATCCTCCAGAAACTATCAAGGAAAGGGACCGATATCCGACATGCAGTGTCATGGTGTGGGCCGGCATCATGATCAATGGCCGCACGCCCCCTACATGTGGTTGCGAATGGGACTATAACGGGCCAAACATCATTAATGAAGTTCTACTTCCTCATGTTCGTCTTTTCCGTGGTCGTGCATTAAATCGGCCGCTGTCGGTGATAAATTTGTTTTTATGGACGACAACGCAACATGTCATCGAACACTCGCTGTTCAGGATTGTCTAGACATCGATGGTATTCAACGCCTCGTATGGCCATCACGTTCTCCAAATCTAAAGCTCATTGAAAATGTGTTGGATGCTTTAGGGAGGCAAGTTGCTTATCGAAACTGTCCTCCGACAAACAAGAACACCCTCAACCGTGCACTCCCAGAGGAATGGGATAAATTTCCTCAACAGCTGCTGGATAATGTTGTGCAAAGTATGATACGACGTGTGGAATGTTGCATCACACTCCATGGTGGACAAATCCCGTACTGATATCTTTCTTACAAGGTGCCTGCTGACTTTTAGATTCATTGTTCCATTTTTCCGTATGCAGGATCAAATGAACATTTTTTCCTTTCAAATGTTTCACAGCTTTTGTTCTTTCCAGAACAATAAATATTCTTTATTCTAATGTCTGAACATTGTGGCAACTATATTTTATCCTACTAGGCCTCATGTCTTGCTTAATGTTATGCTACATTGCAATTTGTGATCCGTCCTTAGTAATTGTCCAGCAGTGTATTAATCGAATAAAACAGGTCTTCAATTGCTTAATTCAGTATTATTTGTGCCGTTCAATATTACAATTCCGAATATTTAAATATATCTAACAGTCTTACAATTGTGAATTGTGGCCGCATTTTATCTAGAGCAATTTTTCTGTAACTCCGAATTTCAGATGGTAGAGGCTGAGCCCCACGAAACGCTTAACTTACAGGGTGATCTTAGGTTGATCCAAGCATCAAACAGCTTACATACACCTATGAGAGCTATGCATATAAGAATATGATCGGGGTAGGCTTGTACAGCCCCACACCAATGACACTCTAAAAAGAGCCTCTCGCCTTGGTGAAAAGTAAGTGATTTGATATGACAGCTCAGAAAGCGCGTGAGTAAAACCGTCTTCTGTTTTCTCGATGTATTGAGCTTGTGGCACTATCGAAGTCTTTTGCCAAAGTACCCCGGGTGAACATGGAGGAACTCTTCAAAATATACTGAATTCCTTCCTTTTGATTGAGGAAATTTCAGACTAGGTTAATTTAGCGTTGTCATGCAGGTTATCAGTAGAGTCACAGCCTTGGTAAAATTATTGGTAATCTCATTATCATTCAATTTAACATGAAAGGAGACTCCTTAAAAGTATATAGATTGTCTTTTAACAAACTGATTCAAAAGTTCTAGTGTATCCAGGCTTGTCAGTTCCCCTACAGTCATCCAATGAGAGAGGTGTTGTATAGAGGCACGATTGTCCGATAAAACCCAAATATCCTTGAAGACAAGTTCAGAGGTCTTGTATCTAAAATGTAGTCCCTCGTAAATTGCAGCAAGTTCAAATCTGAAAACGGAAGAGACATCAGTATTTCTAAACTTAAGATCAATTATTTTATTAGGTGTCACGATATACACTCCACTTCCAGATACATCACCGGCACCCATGTTACCAACAGTGTACATTTTCTATGCCTAAAGAGGAATATCGTGTATTGTCTCAAGAGCCATCTGTCAAGTGAGTTCAAGAATATCTGACTTTCTACGCACCCTCGTCAAGAATTCAGTCTGTAAATGTATACGCTCTGGAGCAAGCATGAAAAAAGATGTGGGATTTAAGGAGTGTGGTTCCACTTCATCAGAAAACAGTCCTATCTCACTAGCCAGGGGAAAAGGACTGTGTTTCTTTAAGCGCTTACTGTCTTGCCAAGAGTGCTGAAAGGCAAAAGTTCTATGCTGATCCCTGAAGCTATAAAGTTTGTTGTAATATTTTGTAAGGCAAAAGTTTCTTCTCAAGTAAAGTGGTGGCAAATAACTCTCATACACAATGAAAGTTTGCTGCCTCATCAGGGTGGTAGGGAGTTCCTGGATGGAATGGGCCATGTAGGTCAGGAGTTATTACTCCTGCTAAGGTCATTTTGGCGTAAAGGCTCAATACCCAAATATTTCTAATAAAATCTGGATTCAAGGCTTCTATGAGTCACGCAGTTATGAATTTCATATTTACTTTTATAAGTGAAAAATGACCTCTTTTTCTCTCTCTTTAAACAACATACTAAAATTTATGATGGCTTATGTTGGGCACAATACACTAATTGGAAAACGTTAATGAGATTTCAATTTTAATTAAATTAGAAGATCTTATGCATAATAGATGTTAAAATTCTTAATTAAGCAATAAAAATGACTGTGCTCAATGTCTCTCAGTAAAAAGTTTTGTTAACATTGGTTGCTTATTATAATAAGCAGTAATATACATAAACATATAACTTGGTAATAACGTCCATTGATATTTGATTGCAATTTAATAATTATTGGCAACAACTAGAGTATCGGATAAATCCTTGATTTTTTTAATTTAATGGAACCAAATTTATTCTTATGTAAAATAAGATTTCATAAAGATTTGATAGCCTCATTTGCTTAGAGTAGAAGTTATATGCTAGTTAAAAATACCTCAATAATCAACATTGATAATGCACTACTGACCACCCAAATTGCAACACCAAGAAAGACAAGAGATATCACAAAAAATTATTTGTAGCTAACATGTTGACCGAGTACCAAATGATTAAAATTATAAATTTCTGTGAAGTGGGGTTCCTGCCAAAATCAGTAGCCAGAGTAGCCGCCATTGTTGGAGATCACCGCTGCCACACGCCTCGGCATTGATTCAAAGAGACTTTGGATTCGTTCTTGGGGTACAGCAGACCAAGCAGCTTCCCCACGTTGCCAAAGTTGATCTGGTGTGGCAGCTGGGGATGTAATTTTGGTCAATTGTTGAGCAACCATCTACCACATGTTTTCTAATGGCGGAAGATCCGGAGAGCAAGCCTGCCAGGAAGCAATTCAATCTATCGATTGAAGAAGAACCCTTGGACAATGCGTGCCATGCGTGGTCGCGCATTATTCTGTTGAAATATGGCTGTGGGCAAGACCTGAAAGCAAGGAAGCACAACTAGCTCACACACCTCTGAAATTGCCACAGCTAGATAATATTTTAAAGTTGTGTTGTTCTGAGAAATATTTTTACCAGAAGTTAAGAAAACTTAGTGTACAGAGTTGTAAACATGTTAATCTATAATAAGTATAGAGTTAAATGAATAATCTAAATAAATTATATAAATATAATAAAAAATAAAAACACAAAATTTCTCAAAAATAGACTGAATATTAACATGGTACATCTGCTTTTATATTTATTAACTCAAGGATAATAATACACAAACAGAAAAGAAATTTTGAAACAGATGAAGTGATGCATAAATTCTATCAATTTGAAGGAAAAAACAACAAAAATAAGAATAACATAAATAATAGCAGCTCAAGATAAGTTTAAGTTTTTGTAAATATTATTTTTCGTAATTTTATCTTTATTATTTAATTGTAAGAATCAAATTACTGAACTGTGTTTTGGATTGTTTTTAATGATTAAAACATTTTAAAAATTGAAATTATTTTATGGATTGTATTTAATTCTGAAAATTATACAAATTAAGACACTTCAAGCAAAAGCATTTCATGAATTATAATACTTTAAATAAAAAATGAATATTAACGAGAGTATATATATATATATATATATATATATATATATATATATATATATATATATATATATATATATATATATATATATATATATATATATATATATATATATATATATATATATTATATTTATTTTCATAATAATATTAAAGAATATTTTTGATTCAATAAAATGAGTCTTTCCCCAGACGAAAAAAATAATTACAATTTGAAAACACAATTTTTATAATTAAATTTTATTAATAAATTATTTGATTTAAGAGATGTTTATTTGATTTAAGAGATTAAGTAAAAATATAATGATAATGTTTTCTCCATCTTACAAAAGTTTTTTTACAAACAAAATTCCTTTGAAACTAATCCTGTTTTGAGGAAAACTGGATTATTATTGGTGCTTATATAAAAATGTTTAAGTATATAATAAATAAGAGTAGTAAAACGTATTCAAAAGGTAGTGAGAAAGAAACTATACAATCGAACTTTGAAATATACATGATTAATTCTTAAAAGGTTATACATTCATTATATAACATATTCTAGGAACAAAAAATATCTTAATAAGTAACAATAAAATTAAACATACTGGATATAAAATTAATTTGTTTGTAATTAATTTACATAATAAATTATATAAACTGCTAAATAAATGGTAAAATAAATTAATGAAAATAGTCAGGAATTATTTATATTAATTTCGTTTGTGTGTATTTTCTGAGAAGGGCAGAATGATATTTAAATTATTTCATATATATATATATATATATATATATATATATATATATATATATATATATATATAAAGGTCTACCAGAAAGTTCTGTCCGCTCCGATTACAATCAGTTTCAACAAGTATTCAGCTCAACAAACCATTTCCGACCATATTCGGAAACTAGGGTTTGTGTGGAAGTATTCGAAATGGGTGCCACACAATTTAAGTGAGAAGAATTTGAATGATCGAATCATCATATGCACATTTCTGTTTACACGCAACAAAATCGAACCCTTCTTGGACCGGATCATAACTGGGGATGAAAAGTGGATTACCTATGAAAACATCATAAGAAAAAGTGAGTCATATTGTGAACCCGGAAAACCTGCCCTCTCTACCTCTAAACCGAAGTTGAGCCTGAACAAGAGAATGTTGTGTTTATGGCGGACATTCGAGGACCAATACATTTTGAGCTGTTGAAACCAAACGAAAGGCTAAATTCGGAGAGGTACTGTCAGCAATTGGATAAATTAAAAACAGCACTCCAAGAAAAGAGGCCGGTGATGTTCAATAGGAAGGGCATCATACTGCTTCATGACAATGCCAGGCCACATGCTGCTTTGGGGACTCGTCAGAAAGTCGCAGAGCTATGCTGGGAAATTCTGTCGCATCCACCATACACCACGGACCTAGCACCATCTGATTATCACTTGTTTCTGTCCTTACAAAATTTCTTGCAGGGCAAATAATTCAAGAACGAAGAAGATATCAGACAAGCACTGGTTCAATTTTTGGCCTCTAGATATAAGACATTTTTTAAAAATAGGATATACAAATAGCCATCACGCTGGAAGGAAGTCATAAATAATGATGGCAATTATATTATTCAATAAAGTTTATCCGAAGTATGAAAAAATGTATTCTTTTGTTTCATTCTAAAACGAACAGAACTTACCGGTAGACCTAATATACTATATATATATATATATATATATATATATATATATATATATATATATATATATATATATATATATATATATATATATATATATATATATATATATATATATATATATATATATATATATATATATATATATATATATATATATATTTATGAAAGTTAATGTTCGAGCATAATGATTTCTACAGTTTGCATTATTTGTGACCGGATTAAACTTTTTAAAAGAGTTTTTATCTTTGACACGCTATGACTTGATTGTTTCAGGATATTATGTATAATAAGCATTCTTTGAGCCTTTATAAGGAAAAATATTATTTTATATGTAAGCAAATGTATATAAAAGTGCCAGCTCAATATGATTAAAAGAAAATAAGGGGCTTTCAAAAGATACATTTTACAAAACAGACATTACAAAAATCAATCACTTATTTCTATGGATTCATTGTTATAAATGAATATATATTTTTATAGTTAAATGATTAACGCATGTATCGCATTGGGTAAGAAAACTTTAGTTTCCCATTATTCTAATTTCTTCAAAATAAATACATTGATATATGAAATCATCGTATTCATTCATTACAGAAATACATTTGCCAATGTTATTCAAATATAAAGAAAAATATTTTCAGCTATTATTTTCAAAGATGAAAAAGAAGCACCATTTTTAAAAATATTTCCATCAAAAAATATCTATTACACAAAAAATATGGTTGTGAGTTGATAATATATACAATTTTTATATATATAATATAAATATAAAAGAGAGATAGAGAGTTAAGTGTATATAAAATTAGGCTTTGAGTGTGTCGAATATAAGAAATATTC
>JAJQOW010001246.1:0-57149 GCA_037975125.1 Latrodectus hesperus
TATATATAATAATAATAATAATAATAATAATAATATTAATAATAATAATAATAATAATAATAATATATAATATAATAATAATGTATATAATAATAATAATAATAATATATATATATATATATAATAATAATAATAATATATATAATAATATATATATATATATATATATATATATGTATATATAATATAATGTATATATATATATATATATATATATATAATAATATATATATAATAATATATATATATATATATACATATATATATATATATATGTATATATATATATAGTATATATATATATATATATATATATATATATATATATGTATATGTACATATATATATACATGTATATATATATGTATATATATATATGTATATATATATATATATATATATATATATATATATATATATATATATATATATATATATATACATATACATATATGTATGTATATATATATATATATATATATATATATATATATATATATATATATATATATATATATATATATATATATATATATATATATATATATATATATATATATATATATATATATATATATATATATATATATATATATATATATATATATATATATATATATATATATATATATATATATATATATATATATATATAAGGAATAAAATATCATAGGATGTAATCAGTATTTGGAACAAAAGATAGTCATTCATACTGTGCAAGCCATAAAACTGCTTGTTAATAATAGTATTTGGCTTGACTTAATTGAATTGTACAGCATTGCACACACTTATAGTTTGGCTTTTACTGTTTAGTATCACATTTGGCTGACAGAGCAAAACGTTGTGTGAGTACTTCCAGTATGTATGATTCGGATTTTCAAGTTGATGATGGTATTTTAAATCAATATTTCCATAAATAGGCAATCCTAATATAAAAATACACAATCCAATAAAAATGAACATATGTTCAATGTGACAACATATGACCGTTTCTATTCATGCCCAAAATGGTGACTTTAGTACCAAAATTCAATCAGTAGCATTTATAATATTGGAATTATTAAATTCGGTAATTTATGGTAACCACTTGGTATGTTTTTTATTTGGTTAATTTCGTCCACACCAATCGTCACAAACTTGGTTTGTATTTATAAACGTCGTTAGAAAACCATTTTATGTTTCATCATAATTTCGCCATTTTAAAAGCTGCTTTTTAATTTTTTACTGCGTGGGATTTTAAAATTTGGAATTTATCTACAATTAAAAAAGCTAAGACTTCATTTAGGCAAAAAAAAAAGATTTATCCACCAAAGAAAAGATGAATGCATTCAAATAATCATACTATGCTGTTAAAATGCAATTTTAATCCAAAATGGATTTATCACCGTTCAGATTCAGAATTAACAGAGAGTAGTCTCAAGCTTGGTTTTTTGTTTCGCACATATTTATTTCCAATGTCATGCGATTTATCTAAATATGGTGTGTCAGAAACTAACATTTATTAAGTTAATATCATTGAAGTGTTAATTGAATATTACAGTCATTGGCATAATACAGAATATACATCGTAGATATATTAATTTGCTACTTACATTCCATTTTGTCGACTATTCCTCCCCACTCAAAAATGTCTCTAAATGCTGCAAATTTTTTTCTTTCAAAATATGTAGGAAAAATAACGGAACAGTTTAAAATAGCTTGTAGCAAATTGATAAAATATTTTTAATTCAAATTCCAATTTTTTAAAACTAAATTTGTATGCGCTAAAAATTAAAATCGTGTTTTGCTTAAATATTATCACGTATAAATTACGATATTTAGCTGGGATCAGATTTACTGTACGGTCACCCTTACTGTACGATTACCCAGATATTCCTCATACGGTCACCTTTGGCGACTTTTTGAAAATTTCGCCAAGGGTGACTGAACGGTAAATTTTTACCTTTAGCTGCATATTTTTTTCAATTTGATAATATGTAAAAGCCATTAATTTTAATAAGAGATACCTTCACATGACGTCATCAAATCCTCGCTGACGAAATGGCCTTTTACTTTCTAAAGGAAATTGAAAGCAAACATGTGTTACGATTCATTTTATGAATTATACAGAGTCCTTATGAATTGTACAGAATCCTTGATGAATTAGTATTAATTGTCAACATACTGAAATTAAAAGAAACAGAAATTAGAATTCTACGTGAGTGTAAACATCTGGTAAAAAACATTCCTATTTATGCACTCAATTTGCGTTGGTCTCAAAAGGTTTGCTGGAACGTATATTTCTTCTTCTCGAAATGAAAGTATCTAATTGCAAAGTTTATCGTTGTATTAAGTTAAAAACTATCTTACAACATTAAACACATTATTATTTTAATCTTAGAGGAATATTCAACTATAAAACCAAATATTAATATAAATGGAAAAAATCATAAGATTTCGGAGCATTAAGTTACGATATCGTAAGGTACAATATTGTATTTCAACATCCATCATGATACAAAAGTATAATACAGTCTTTCATAAGATATAGGGTTCAGCATTTCATTTTTCTACTCAGTAATTTTTGAATCAAATTAGGAAAAAGGATATAGATTAAAATTGCACACTTTTCTATCGTATTCTTGCGTAATTTCAGGTATTTTTCTAAAAATACCTTTCAGGGCATTTTCAATCAACTATTTAACAACTTTTGTAATACATTAATGCACAATAATATTTTGATTTAAATAGTTATAAGATATTAGAACACTTTCTTTGTAATTTATCATGTTTTGAAAATAAGATGTAATCTTAGAGTTGACAAAAGCATGACTTTTAAAGGAACATGAGATGTGGATGTATATTTTTAGTTAAACAAACCAAAAATTATAGGTATATAAAATTCACTTGTGTCAAATTCAAAATTCTTTTGTAATTTATATTGAAAAGATAACAGCATGCGAACATTCTCAGGACTTACACATAAAAATTAAAGTAAATGTTTTTAACTATTAGAGCTGAGTACTTAAATTTTTTGATTTTATGACTTTTATAACTCATGTGTATTTTAAAATTTTTTCAGAAATTAAGAAAAGGAATACTATAGTTAAGATGGATGGCTAATTTCTCACATACGGGTAATATTACCAAACTTCAATTTTATCGCCATTTTAATGACATTCTATTCTAGCTTTGTATTTTTAATGTTATTATTCTTAATTAAATGCATACAAATTCATTCTTTGAATCTGTTGAAACAGAAGCAGTATGGAACGAAATATATTTTTGAAAGCAATTGTATTTGGATTCAAAAATACTATATCATCTTTGATAGTTTGTTCCAATTACAAAATGATTGAAGATTATAATATTTTATTCCATGGAATGCAAAAGACATTAACAATTAAAAAGAATAGAAATCTGAAATACATTACTTCTAGAAATGCAGTGGAAAATAACAAAGAATAGTGTAAATTGTTTTTAATTAAAAAGGTACTTTTTTATTAAAAAGGGAAGAGAAAAAATAACAAGCTAAATTAATTTAATTTAAATTGGCTAAATATTTTGGCTTCTCAATAAATAAATTCAAACGCATTCCATTTTATGACCTAAATAATTTCTAAAAAATGATTGCAACAATCAAAACATTTTTCTTTCTAAAAATTACTGAAAATTTTATTTCGCTCCTAGGAGAGTACACTTAAAATTTGATAAATATTACCCTAAAAAGTTATGGATACATATTTTTTCAATGACTTAAAAGGAAACAATTAACAATCTAAAGTTATTCAAATAGTTTGAAATTACTAATTTGATAGTTACAATATATTATAATGCAAATAACACGTTCCTCAGAAGAAAGAAAAAAAGATTCTCTAAAAAGTGAAATTTCTGGGTTGTCATTCTGGACATCTTTGTTCCATTTTTTTTTCTGAATCCCGTTAAAAATAAATATGTAAGAACTTCGTTCAATATCGTCTTTGGCTATTCGAATTGGGCTTTACTGAAGTTATATTTTGTGTGCACTGTCAGAAATATTAAATTACTGGTGATTGTGAGTGTGCAAAAAGGCCTTATGAGATAACCTTTAAGAAATTACACAAACAAATGCTGCAAATTATATGCGTGGTACAAAATGATTGTGGTTGCTGATTTTGGAATTTATTTTATACTGCTGTAAACAATTCTCTTTAACCGCATGACTGCTGCTTAGTTAGATCTAACACTCTGTGATTGAATACTCAGAAAGTAATCCGTAATTTTTGCGACACCCATTCTTAAATAAAGTTTAAAAAGTACTCCAATGACTCTTATTTTGAAGACGAAACATTCTGAATATTTACCTAAGCGCACAAACGCGGATGATAAACTATTCAGTTCTTCAAGCTACATACTTTCTCCTTAATTCAGTAATTCACAGCTATAACCATTAATTGACTGCAGTTAAGCAAAAATTGAAATTATATTTGTATATCTTTTCGCGGTATATGCTTGGTGAACATTTCACAATATTTAGGCTATTATTTTTCGGTATTCATTTGTCGCGGCCCTCAATTGTGTGCTATAAGTAAAAAATATAAATAATAAATATAAAAATAACTTATTGTCATAAGTTATTTTTTTTAAGTTATTAATCACTTAAGTTATTTTTTGCAACAGAAAAACTGCATTATGGGAAATTCAACATTTCAATTTTGCCAGAAATGCTTTCCTAGTTATAAAAAATGATAGATTAAAACACCTATTTAATGAAATTTTTATTGAATTTTAATAAAATTCCAATTTAATAGTTATACAACTATATAGTATATTTGCAAATATTTCATAAATAATTATTGATTATTTGCAAGTGTAATTGAATATTAAGGATAAAGATTTTTCATAAATTAAATAAAATACTTCTGTGCATAAACGTGTCATCAAACTAGAAAAGACAACATATCACACATATAAACACATTATATATATATTACTTCTATAAAGTTATCTTACCCATTTTATCGTTAATATTTTTATAGAATCGTAAAATTACACTATCTGCTGCATGAATCCTCGTCATATATTCCGAAATGATAGTTGAATACTTAATGATCTTACCTTCAGTCCATGGGCTCGATTACAATTTTAGAAGTAGATGCTTATATTAGTTCAGATTTACACATAGTAAGTACGTAAGCTATACATGCATACGTAAGTTTAAGCTGTATGAGGGTTAAATTGTCCTATTGTCCTTTGTGTACCAGAAGAGATGGTAGAATGACAAGCTAATCAATCAGTTTAAAAAATTCTCTTGGAATAGTTATCGCATAGTAAACTCTTAAGAATTTATAAATTAATTCATAATTGTTTATTCAGCAAATCAGCTAAATGCATGTGCGCTTAATTTTGCCCAGTTTAATTTTCTGAGTTTGTTTTTGAATACATCAGCTAAAAATTGTACTATAATTCTGAATAGGAGATTTATGAATAAATATATATAAATTCACCCTGAAGGAATCCAGTACTAATAGGGATTCTTGAACAGGGTCTTGCCAGGTAAGTCCAAGACAAGATAAAATGTGACCAGGGGAGGCTTGAGCAGAAAAGCATCTAGTGCAGATTTCGATATGTTTATTTCCTCCAACAAAAGTCATTGTTGGCAGGTGACCACTAATGAAATGGGTAAGAGCAGTTTGATCTCGTCTACTGCTATCCCGAACCAAAATGCTGCCAGGGCACCTACACTGATACCCCGGGTGTACTGGAGGAATCATCCAAATGGTCTTATTCATTGCCTTATATTTAGAAAATAGCTCCATATAAGTAAGAGGAGTGGTAGGCATTATGACCACACCATATCTAGTCAAACTATCCGCAATTTCGTCCTGTGATTGTAATTTCTCCAAATACGTAAAAATAAAAAGCAATGATGGCATAACGTCTCACAGCACAGATATATTTGAGCAAATAAAGGAATGCTTTAATTAACGGAAGAATTTCGTACTAACTCGATTCGGCAATCATGTGTATTTTCAATATCAGTATCATTCAACTAAAAGTAATATTTATCAATCTCCCCATCCGTAAAGGTAAGAGTTCATATTTTTATTTACCTAAACTTATTAAATGTAGAATGTCTTACACGAGTAAAATTCCTAGACACTTACCAATCTCGTTGAAGCATCGAATATGACGTATTCAAGTATCATTATGCCAAATGTTCCAATACAACAAAATTTTCGAGATCTGTACCAACTCTCTCTGAACAAGCTACACCAGAACACGTCCTTGACAGCCTAGAGCTATCCATGCAAGACTTATAAGACGATCCTTTGTTGGTGCTAGATATTTTGAGGGTGTTTAACGTTATGGGCCTGGTCTAGCGCTGCAGGCCAAAGAGGATATGCAACAGCAATAACATCAATACGCAGTACGTGCTCTGTTTGTCACGTGCGTTTGTTGTTACAGTTACACTATTGCAATTAAAAATTCTTTGGTTCATTTTCTTCCACTTTGTTTTGTGCATCATAAAAGTTAGAAGATGAATATAAATTTACTACAATGCAATATTTTAACAATCATATCATTTTCCCTTCTTAAGAACAGACAATTTTATTTAGCTTTGATATCATGCAAGTTTTATGAACTAAAAAAGAATAATGTTTTTCCGATTGATAAAAAGTATATCCATTCTTTTTTAGAAATCGAGGCAGGTTATTGAGCTTAAAATTCTCTTAATATTTTATAAATAGTTCTAATGTTAGAGATTTTTAAATACCTCTAGATCAATTTCAAGTAGCTTTAAATATTTTTTGGGTCCACTGCAGCTGTGTAAGTATTGAAGAACGACATTGAATGCATTTCGGTATATATTGCATGGCAAAAACTGGGAAATTTCAAACGACAGTCTTTATTAATGTTAATCCATCCTATTATGTTCTGATAGATACTTTCCATTTATTTTCTTCTAATTTCTTTACAGGAAAATAGAATGGTAGACAAATTCCAAGACGTTGTTCCACCAAGAAATAACTGTCAAGCGAAGAGAAAAATGGATTGGGACATGATTCTGTGTGCTGCGGGGTGCCACTCAACGAAGAAAGTGCAGCAGAAGTCGGGACAGAAGAAGGCCAAGGCAGAAAAAAAGAAATCAACGAAGGGACCGAAACGAACGAAGACCAAAGTTCGCAAGCAGAGTCATGTGCATTCTAAGTTAAAAAAAGCCAAGAAGCAGCGCTCCCCGACGTTGTCAGATTTCAGTGCCGAATCTGACTATGAAAGTCCGACGTTTATTCACAAGTCTTACTTTTCTTGAAGGCGCTAATTATTACTCGAGCACAAGAGTTTTCTCAGGTTATTATTTTTTTTTTTTTTTTACTTTTAAGCAATCATATTATGTAAGTGTGAAATGTAACTTTGAATAATTCTTTTAATAAATATATTTTATTAATAGAATTTTATTTGTAAATTGCATAATTTTATAAATTCAACTTATCGGATAGGAATGCAGTTTAACATAAAAAATTTTGAGAGCTATGTGGAATATTTACATATTTCTTATTCTCATTTTTAATATAGATATAATTTTTTTTTATAAAATGCACTATAAAAGTGTGTGTGTATATGTATATTTTCTTTCCTACGGCGGGTACTTGAGGGTTGAACCCTATGCCACAACAACACCACAAACTGCTACTCATTTGTCGTTACCCAGCGGGCACCTGTGAACCAAGTCACGGAGGCGAGTAGCGATACCCGCGTCATACCACTACAAACCCGTTTATAGGGTGGGCTACATTCATACATCATCACGGAAGAAAGGATAGAGAAACACAGAGAGAACAGAGAAAGAAAGTAACATCCATGCCCGAACCGGGATTCGAATCCAGGAGTCAGGAGCGCTAACCACTCAGACATCGGTTGGTATATATATATATATATATATATATATATATATATATATATATATATATATATATATATATATATATATATATATATATATATATATATATATATATATATATATATATATATATATATATATATATATATATTTATATATATATATATATATATATATATATATATATATATATATATATATATATATATATATATATATATATATATAGTAGAAACAGCGGTTTGGAAGTTCTCAATGACCATAGATATAATAATTTTTTGTTTCTTTCGGATTCAACGGCTACCTATTTTATTTTTCTATAGATTATGCTGTTACTTTAAGGGCATGTTTTTCAGTTCTTGGTCCCCATTTTAGATGCTTCATATACCGTAATTTACGATATGCAGAAAGAGCATTCATTTTTATGCTACGGCTTTATCAGTAATCAACATTATTTAAATAATGTTCAATCATCATGAAGGTTAAAAACTTCGCAATGAAACAAAAAGCCCTTCAACAAAATCGTGGCGCAGATGCCGTTATAATTCAGTATGCCAAATTCTGAGTCCGGTGATTTTTTTTTGGAGGATTCCTAGTATTAACCTTATGTCGAGAAGTCACAATACGTCATCTTGGTAACATTTCTTTGTTGCCAGAAAGAAAAAAATCAGAATTTGGCATGCTGGGTTATACGACAGTTGGCCGAAAACGTTATACCTAAATTTGTTTACGGAGCATGTGACCAAAAAATCCTCAGTAGAACCCATCCGGTTTCTTCTTCTTCTTCTTAGAATTGGGTTTGTATGTCATTGGGCACCTCTGCTTTTATCAGCATTTTGTACCATCAACTCCAAACCCAATGTTTCCTAGTTCCAGTTGCTCGGGTCTCCCACTTTATTAATAAAGTCCGATAACCCTTTAATGGAGTCTAGGTGTAACTCTCTAGTATGGATGATGCCTAAAGAGGTTAATCTAGGGAGGGCAAGAGCCTCGCATTCATAAATGATATGCTCTGCCGTTTCCTCTTGCGTATGACATTTCCAGCAGATAGGGTCTTGCTGAAATAGTCCCATCTGGTCAGAAAGTCAGTCATACTAGGGATAACTTCCTGACTTTCACCAGAAGATGGTTTGGAGGTCATTTCTACCTCAAGTGAAGGATTCATTACTGCCCCTTTACAAGACAGCCTCTGAGTTCACTTGTCTTTTTCAGCAAGGTCAACTTCAGAGGCATCACCTGTAGATGCAGAAAGGCTTGTTATTTCTTGTGTCTTTTCAGCCACAAGATAACAATTTATAAGCTCAGGTAATATAAGTCCACCCAGCATTGCCTGAGATACTGGGCAAGGCAAATTACTCTAGAAGTTTGCCAGGCAACTAGAGGCTCCGTTAAGACACCAATACCGCGGTGCCAATTAGCCCTAGGCACGGAACGCATAACACCAGGGTTTACGGGAGCTGGTTCGCGGCCTCTGATTCTATATTCAAGGCTATCCTGTCAATCCTACAGGACGTTCGGTGATCCACCGCCTCCCGACGCGCCTGGTAGCTGCTCAGGCCCCAGGACCCATCCGGTTTAAATTTCCGGTTTTAAACTAAATATACATAAGAGACATAAAGATGAAAATAATAAATTTAAAATCGGATATCCGGTTTTAAATTTATTACTTATGTGACTCTTGTTCTTATCAATTAAGTTTCTTATATTTTCCATTTCATGTTTATTGCGTCCTTTGTTTAGCGCATTTCTGCAAAGTTACTTTACAAACTATTATGTCTGCAAAGGACCCCCTAATGGGTATTTTCTAATTAATTTTTTAAATTTTATAATGCATTTCATGCATATACCCTATATTAATTTTGATACCAATATACTTACCAGTTTTAAATACAAGACATACCTTTATGAGAAATTCAACTATATATGCATTTCGTTGCATAAAATAAAACATTCATATTTCGTCAATAGCGGAACATAAAATTTCATGTCAGAATAAGAATTTCTATAATAAAATAATTGCATTTTCATCCCTTTAATATTACAAATAAAATATGTGTGATTAATTTAAAACCGCCTACAGTTAAAATTTTATTAAAAAAATAAATTTCGAATGCAAAAGGTCGTCGCTATTGAATCTTAACTAATTAAATTATTTTGCAAACATTAGTGTGTAATTCCTATTGGGTAGTTTAAAATGACTTATTTTTGAGTACGTACAGTTAAAGATAATTAATAAAAGCAAATTCTGTATTTTTTCACTTACTTAAATCAAATTGTTAACAGAGTCAAAAGGTTTTTTAATTTTTTAAACTCAATGTTTTTAGGTTTTTATAAATAGCAGTAGCTAAAAAGAATAAATATTAATATTTTGATTTAATATCAAATTTTTTTTAATTAAGTATTAATAGGGCATTGAATAAAAAAAATCTTCTTAAGAATGTGTTTTTAATAAAATACCGCACTGTTGAATACTTTACAATAATTGATAAGCATTTTTTAGTCTGAAAAAACTCAATACTCTAGGCTTCAATTCAGTAGTTTCTGGGTTCGAACCCAAACTTGGAGACGGATACCGGTAATAATTAATAATGATATAGTGTCAAAAAGAGAAGATCATTCTAAATTGGTGAGCCCCGAAATAGCAGCGAAAAGAGATTTTGGATCGATAAACTAAATTTTTAGAAAAAATACAAGAAATAAACTATCGGAACTGCTTTCAGATTCCACTAAATATCATAGATGAAATCAGGTAATAGTAAATGATATAAAAGTCATAAAAAAGTTCAATTAATTGCATTTGTAAATTTACATTTATAATTTATTTACAACAAAGGCTTAATTAATATTTTTAATAATAAATAATTAATTTTACTCTCGTATCTTCATAAGCTTCAGTGCTTTTGAGGCGATTTTTTTACCTTCAGAATTCAAAAGTTTGCCGACCAACTTGTTTAGTGGTCAGCGTGCCTGACTACGGATGAGGAGGTCCTGGGTTCCAATCCCGGTTCGGGCATGGATGTACTTTCTCTCTCTATCTATCCTGTCTTTGTCCTTTCCTTGTATGAATGAGATGTGAATGGTTACCTAGCCTATAAACGGGTCCCTATGGTATGTGTGTACTGAGGAAGTCAGACTCTACACCAAAATATGGTTCAGTTGGTAAAGTGGAGCAGCGCACCCCATGTTGCCAGCCTAGCTGGCACACGTCAATGAATGAATTCAAAAATTTAATATCATGGAGGGGAAAAAATGAATATGTTAATAGAAAAAAATTCTTGATAAAAATAATGTATTCAAAACTTCTGAATGATTTTAAATTTCAAAATTGTCAATCACTTCTTTTAAATATTTCATTTTTAGTAAATATGAAGATTAATCTTATATCGATTTATATGATTGGTTTATTTTAACTATTTTATTCAATTCTAAGAGTTTTCACCTTAACGCAAATTTTATACATAATTTTATAAATTTGAAATATAATTTTTCGTTATTAATGTAATTATTTATTTGATAATAGTTTAATTATATAAATGAAATAGCACTGATGTTGAGTGACAATATAAATAAGTATAAATGCACAGGCTATAATTTTTTTATGGTTGCACTCTAAATATACTACATTTTACAGTTCTTTTCTTTAAAGTGTTCAAGTCTTGTGAAATTAGAAAAAGTTCAAAGTCAATAAATCTTTTGATTTATGTACTTAATAATGTGTTCGAGTTTTCAAAAATAAGAGAAATTTATAATCAGAATTCTGAAAGACGTTCTAATCCAGATACAAAAAAATATCTTTATTTACTTATATTCGTTTTATACCATTCAACAATTCGCATAAAACGAACCGAAATGAATGTTCTTGGCCCTAAAAAATGACGATAACGTGGTTCACTTCAACAGACGTCGCATTAATCTCGAGTTGGTCAGATAGAAAAGCGATTAAACCGGCGAATAAAAACAACCATAAAACGAAATAAAATTAAGCATTTGACAGATTATTATTCCAGATATTAAACTCCTGAACCAACGTTATGGATTATGCAAATGCCCCTTCTTCTCACCCATTTATCGCCTCTGACCCATAAAAAGAGACTGATTAACTTTTGGGCAGGTGGAAGGGGGAAAAAAAGAACATTAATATAATTCCAGAATTTCACTGTCCGTGTTGGCAACACACAAGGATGTCTTTTTCCTTCACTTTCCCCCAGGAGCACTTGTAACTGTAATGAGAAGTGATCGGTCTGAAGTTCGAATATCGCCTTCTCTGACAAGGTCACATTCCTGCCTTGGAAAATGAAACAAAGACGAAGAAGAAAAAAAGGAAAGAAAAGAAAAAGAACGAATGAAGAAGTAGGCTAAAAGCTCATCCCCCACGGTTAGAGGAATGCTTTATTTTATTCTTTGTTTTCTTTCGCGGCAAAGACAAAGATCTGTGCATAAAATCCGAAATATCTTGGACATTGCCAATAAAAAAGAGATTGGTCTGATGAAGAGATAGTCCTAACCTGAACAGATCGAAAAGATAACTTGGAGCTTGTGTGTCTACGACAGATGGCGCTACTGTCTAAAAGTAATTTCTAATATTATCATCATTTTTGGGCATATCCATTGAAAAATTTAAAAGAACCTTATTTCATTGAAAAGAAAAAAGGAATTGATTTTTTACTGAAGTCAAAACGTGTTATCTCTAATTGAAGGAATTTTTTTATTTCATTCTTGATTATTTAATTTTTTATTGTTTTTATTAGACAAATTATTGTGATAAAGAAAGGCAAATAGTCCAGTTGACACTATATTATTCAAGTCTTAAAAATATGATATATATCAACAGTAAACCAAAAACTGTACAAAATTTACTGACCTTTGAAGTGTGAATAAATAGTAAAGTTTTTCACTTATTATAATTAAAAATAATCCGAATATTAATAGTTAACAAATGTGTGGGAGTTTCACTTCATAAATGTATATTTGATTATTGATAGCAGTAGAAAACACATTCTAAATATTCAACAGTCACCAGCTCACAATTTTTTTTATTGAACTGTAGTCACCATGGATTCTTACTGTTGTATAAGATATTAGTGTAGGATTAGATCTTGTGAGACGAATAAAAATTATACAATCAAAAATGTAATTACCAATGTAAAAAACAGAAATAGAAGGAAATTTTCAGCAATTTAAAATGTAAAAATAAAATATTGTGTAATAAAATCATATTAAACTAAGACATTACTAATGGAAATGAATAGAGATGGATTTATTTATGGTTCCGTGTATAATGTATGTTAAAATCAATCAGAAACAACACAATCAGAAATGTAATTATCAATGTAGAAGGCAGAAATAGTGTAAAAGTTTCTGCAAATTAAAATATAAAAATAAAAAATTGTGTAATAAAGTCACACTAAACACAGACATTAGTAATGGAAATCAATAGAAACGGTTTTATTTATGATTCCGTGTACAATATATATTAAACTCCAAACAGTTATAAAAAATATATTTTACAATGAATAAACCTTATCAGATATACCTTACAAATTTGTGTCTTTTGAAGAACTTTAATGAAGAAAGCTTTTAACCAGGCATCGATTTCATTGTTTAAAAAGTAACTAAGCTTTTAAGAAAACATGTCATTTATTTGATAGTTGAATAAAACAAGCTTCTATGAAGTTAGAGCCAATAGACATGTTCCCGTTAATCTGGAACATCCAAAGTCCTTCCGCTGGTGTGGCATGGATGTGGAGAGGACAGTGCCAACTCAGGTGTGACCTTGTCACCTGACTGTGATTCAAAATTACTTGGTGATGAGTGAGTACTCTAACCCATTAACCTTAAGATGTAGTCTGGGGCTCACCTTTACTGCTATGTATGAAGTTAGAGCTTCGGGTCTTAGACTGAAGTTGGTTTTCTGGGAGCTGCCAAGTTATATATATATATATGTATATATATATGTGTGTGTGTGTGTGTGTGTGTGTGTGTGTGTGTGTGTGTGTGTGTGTGTGTGTGTGTGTGTGTGTGTGTGTGTGTGTGTGTGTGTGTGTGTGTGTGTGTTGCAAATCATACACATCCCTTATACCTTCAGCTTGATATTTTTGTGTAAACGTTACATCTTGTGCCCAATGTAGCTTAATATTTACTTTATATCATGGCCAACAAGACTGATTAATGAAACAATAGGGGGTGACAATTAAAGAAATTAATTAAAGACCTTTCCTTTCAAGGGATCTATAAACACAAAAATAAATATAACAATATACTCTATAATAAATGCATCGAAAGGATAAGATTTCAAAATAACTTTTATGTTGCGTATTCCCAAATATTTTTAATTTTGTTGACCACAATAACATATTTTACACAGCTCTAACACTACAGATATATTATTATATTCTGTATATAGTATTTTTATCAATTGAACTAAATTTATTTACCTTTTATCTTGTTTCCCTGAAATAACAATGTATCTATTAAACTGTTTTTAAATTCTGAAAGGTTAATATTAACAATAATGAAAAATACTAATTATGTATTTCCGGGAAAAACATCAGAAAAATAAATATTACATTTTTATTTCTACAATAAGTTTTGTAAAACTGTACATATTTCATGAATGTAAGATGCAATTACAACTGTTGTACTTAAAGAAAACACTTACGTAAATTATAAGGCTTGCAATATTGTAGTTAAACTATTTTTCATTTAAGCAATATATGTGACTTCAATCAGTTTATCTATCTAACAAAACTACGACTTATATATAATTAAATAACAGTTAACTATATAACAGTTATGTGTCTATAACAGATATTAAATAACAGTTATCTATATATAATTAAATAACAGTTATTTAAAAATATATTGAAAAAGCTATGAGCCAGATGTTTGCAAGCGATTCATCGTGTTAAGTGAAGCAACTAAACAAAATGATGATTATTTTCATATACAGGTATTAGCTACATCAAATACTTTTAGAGTGCTTTTAAATTCTTTTAAAATGATTAAAAGTGTGTATAGAAAGAAAAATATTACTGAAAGACATTAAATTATATTTCAAATTGTAGAAAAACGTTTCCTGAGTTCTATGTGTAAAATATGTTAATAAAGACAAATAGTTTCTTATCATGGTACAACTCAACTCCACTCCGCTAGATACTAAAGGACACAATGATAATTTACAGAACTTTTAAACTTTCCCAAACTTTTTAAGGTAATCTTAATGGAGACAATAAAGCTGGTAACGGCAATAACAGTAAATAATAAGACCGTAAAAGCTTTTACGGCGATCTCTTACCGTTTTTTAATCTAACCCAATAATCCGTAGTGACGCTAAGAAGAGAGGTCGTGAAAAGAGACATTTCGTTAGCAATGGTTCTTTAATTCGAGTCAGTTATTTCGAGTCATTTTAGTAAGGGGTAGTTTTCGAAAATACAAATTCTTTTCTCATGATAAATTTTAGAAATTTTTAGCAATTTTTTTAACAACAATATTAAAAGGTTAAAAAAATTTAATGCTAAGTCTTCTATACACTTAAAAGTTGGCAAAACATTTTTTTTTTTCATTTAACAAATTATTTTTCACCAGCGTTATAGTACTATGGGAGCAATTTTTAATTTTTATTTTTCTCGTTTTATTTTGAAAACATTATGCTGTATTAGGATTTTAGATATATAGGATTTTAGGTATATTTTGCTTTCTTGAGATGAATTAAAATGCATAGACTGGATTAAGAGTTAAAATATATAATGCAAGAAATAGATATTTAAAAGATTTTATCGGAAAGGAAAAATTGTTGGATTTTTTTGATTTTCTTATTGTGTTCTTATTGTATTATATCTTCTTCTCAGAGCTGGGTTTGTGTTGTATTGGGCACCGCTGCTTTTATCAGCATTTTGTACTATTAACTCCAAACCCAATGTTTCCTAGTTCCAGTTGCTCGGGTCACCCACTTTATTAATAATAAAGTCTGATAACCCTTTAATGGAGTCTGGGTGTAACTCTCTAGTATGGATGATGCCTAAAGAAGTTAATCTAGGGAGGGCAAGAGCCTCGCATTCGTAAATGATATGCTTGGCCGTTTCCTCTTGCATATAACATTTCCTGCAGATAGGGTCTTGCTGAAACAGTCCCATTTTATGGAGGTGTTTTCTGAAATAGTAGTGCCCAGTTATGAAGCCTACATTGTATCATATAGAATGATAACTAAGCAAATATTGGATAAAAGCATCTCTGCTGAATTTTTCCTAAAATATATGCTTTTCAAAAAAAAAATAGTAATTTGCATAATATTAATATGATTTTAATGATTTTTTCTTATCTATAAACAAACTGTAATATCTTGCATCGTACATTTTATCATTTTCTGTATGTGTGTGTATAAACATAAATCTGTGATTACAGATTAACTTTTAGGTAATAAAAATTACTGTCTTCAAGTTAATTACTCTTCTTAAAATTTCGCAAGGAATGGTGAAATTACCTTAAAAATATGGATGTTTTCAGAGGTTCAAAATTTTTATACATTAGTTTTATATACAATTAAATTAATAGAAAATATAAGTTGTCGTGAAATGTTATCTACTCTCTATTTATCAAATACAATAATCCCTCTTATAACACTGTTATGATGCTTTTATAACGCGTTTTCATATGACGCAATTTCATGTCCCTCGTATAACACGTGTTCCCCCCCCCTTATATAACGCGTTTGTTCCCTACGTTATACTTCTGTACTGCGAAATTTATAATGATTTGTACAGTTCACAATCCATTTCTCGTACGTTTGCTCATTGTGTCGATTGTGTTCTTACAAAATTAAATTAAATTATATTATTGACTTTGAACATTCTACTTAGAAAAAAATGTCGGTGGAACATTATTTCAGATAGATCATACAACGAATAAACATGTAATAAAACTGTTTTTGGAATTATTTGATTTATTAGAAATTAACAGTTTTTTAGTTACATTGTATAAGTTTTTATTTAAAATGCTCTTAATTTTATTTTAGTAAAACGCACACACTTCATTCATAACATAATTTTTCCTTAATATTTAATTTAAACAGCCTTTAACGAGAGAAATTAAACGTGAATCATTTGTACATAACGCGTTATACGACTTCATACGAGCGCGTTTTCCTAAAACGCGGAACTTGTATACCGAGGGAGGATTACTGTAGATATTAATTACAAAATGTTTCTGCGCTTAACTTAATAAAATTAATTACAAAACTTTATTGTTTAATCAAGTGAATGAATGAAAGAATTTACAGTTTCGAAATAATTGCTTTAAAAATTAAAATATTTCATTCTTTAACTGTACAAATTTGGGGTACGTGATTTTTTAGAATTATTGTTTTAATTGTTACGAACAACCACGACTTGAATTATGGTATGAAATCAATACCCACTAAAGGGAAGAATCAATCTTTGTGAAGAATCTTACTATAGTAGGTATTTAGTGAGTAGAAGTGATTTGGTGTATGGTTCGACTGTGAAAGTATGATTCATAGCGATATTGAAGATAAATATCCTTTGTTACATTCAAAAACTATCTCAACCAAAAAGTCTCTAAAACAAATATAACTTATTGGTGTGTTGTGGCGGGAAAACTTCCAGCTCAAAAGTGGACCTCGTTACTTGACTGTGATGCAAAATTGCGATGAAAAGACGTAACCAAAAACTTTAATCTTTACAGCCTAAAGAGTATATATTCTATATCTAATTATAGTTCTTCCACTTAATATTTAAATAAGCAAATCGAATATTAAAAAAAAAATAAGATGCTAAAAAAATTCCTCAAGTGCATAGCATTGCTATAAGTGAGAATAAATTATTCTTTGATGAAACTATTTCTGCAAATGAAGTGTAATCTCACAAAAATTATTTAATTTATTTTCATGAGAAAATAAAATAAATGCAGTAGTGAAATTTAGTGAATCGAATAAATAGACTTTATCCTAATGTAAAACCACACTTTCCCCCCAAAAAATGCTATTGAATGTAAAAATGAAATAATATATATATATATATATATATATATATATATATATATATATATATATATATATATATACGATGTATAAAAACACTAATATTTGCCCTTACTTTAGTTTATAGTCATGTGAATTATATTATAAATATCAAACTATTAAAAAACTAAATTAGTAATTTAAAAATGTAATAAATTGCACTGTAAAACTAATAATACATAAAAATATTTTTTCTCGAAGCCAAGAATAAATGAGGGGTCATTGAAAAATTGCATTCTCAATAATACGAAAGTTTTTGAATGAAGCTTCTGAAGATTTTAAATCAAAGAGAATCCATTTTATAGGGAATTTAAGCAAGCCAGTAGTAGGAAAAGGCCGATTCTACGACCAGGATTACCGGGATTATTGCCTTCCCCCTTGTTTCCCCCCCGTGACGTCATGAGCTCGTGTAAGAGTACGGGGGTTTTTTGAGGGGGGTAGACCCCTCCCCCTCGTGACGTCACGATGTCGTGTAAGAGTAGGAAGGTATTTTAACCTCCTTCGTGACGTCATGAGCTCGTCTAAGAGTACGGGGGTCTTTTGAGGGGAGGGAGACCCCTCCCCGCCCCTCATGCTGTTGCACGGGGTTGTTGATTACAAAGAATAAATGATTAATACAACAAATTTCTTCATTTTTTTTTATTATAAATTAATAATTTCTTTGATTTATAACATTTATTTCCCAAGTTTAATTAAATTATACACATTTAATGACTAATCAGTTATAAATTCTGATTATAAAAGATCGAATTGATATGTTCTTCGAATTGATATAATCTTTGTAAATTAATCTATAAAAGACTCATTTATAATTAATTTTACTAATAATCATGATAATAAGAAAGCAGATGATGTGATTTATTATTACTCATAAATCATGTAATTTCTTGTTTATTCACGGTTTAGCATGTTGAATCGCGAATATCTTTATCGAAATATAGAGGGCGCTGACGTTAAAGATTTGCTGATAGAGGGCGCTATTTTTAATCTCGTGTTCTAAGTATAGTCAGTATCAACCAATAGGAATTCATGATAAATGAAATAAACGCTTCCTACGTATAAAGAGTGCTGCTTGTTTTAATAATCTTTACTAATTCTCAACGATGGCCAGTATTCAAAATCAACAAGTTTCCTTCTCTGACTTTCCAGCATTTCATCTGGGAGGTGATATTTTTTTATCTTGTAATGTATTCAAGGACAAGACTTTAATTCACATACGACGATATAAAAAGTTCGGAGATAAGTACTATCCAACGAAAGAAGGAGTTACTCTCACCCGACATCAGTTTAGTGTTCTTACTGATAGTAGTTGTTTGAAAGCTAAATCTACCGTTGAAGAAGAAGATAATCCATTGCAGAAGTTTTTTATTGATATGCCTTCTCAGCTGAATCCAATTATAGTATATTCTGAAACAACATCCGGAATTCGTGACTATCATGTAAACAGTGAAATTCTCATTAAATTTTCTACTGATTCTGTGACATTGGAACGGGAATATACAACTTCAAGCGGCCAAGGGTACTCCAGAACTATGACTTTAGACAATCAACAATGGAGAAATTTGTTTATTCAAAGTGAAGCTTTCAAGACAGTTCTATGTGATTTGAAACTGTCTCGTGTTCAAATTAAAGAACTGTTTGAAATGATCAGTGGCTATCCTGCACCAAAAGCGTCACAAAACTCCGACATTGCGTACTTCGATCTTTTATTCATATTACAATCTGAAGTGTGTAAGACCATCTCTGAGTATCCGAATATCCACAGTTCGCTTCCAGCTCTATCCGACGAATCACATCAAAACTCACTGCATGATTTTAATGCAGCTGTTATGGATTTAAAACTGTATGATGTCATCAGAAATTTTTATACCACTGTCAAAAGTGGTCCCTCTCCATCCTATTTGACAGGAAATTTTATTGAATATGTAACTATTGAATTCTTAGAATCTGTAAATTTATGTGAAATTATACAAAATATTAAAAGTGAGTTGTGTGTAAAAATGTAAAATAAACATATTTAACGTATATTTGTCTTATTATTTCATTATTAATAAATGTATATAATTGAATGTTTAGTATAATAAATTGCATTTATAGTTATGATACCATGGAAGCTAGTTATCGAGTACCGGATCATCCTGCTAGTTTTAGGGGTATAAATGCCTTAAATCGAGTATTAAAAGAAAAACCTAAGAATATTAAAAAGTGGTTATCATTAAGGGATTCTTATACTCTACATAAACCAGTTCGTAAAAATTTTAAGCGGAATCGTGTGTTAGTGAGTGGTATAGATAGGCAGTTTCAAGTAGATTTAGTGGATATGCAATCCCTAGCAGAAGCTAATGAAGGTTACAAATATTTATTAACTTGTATTGATGTGTTTTCTAAATATGCTTGGGCGATTCCTCTTAAGAATAAATCGGGAAAAAGTGTACAAATTGCATTGGAAATTATTTTTATGGAGCGTACTCCTTATGCTCTTCAATCAGATAAAGGTTTAGAATTTACAAATAAAACAGTTCAAAATTATTTAAAAAACAAAAAAGTTAAATTTTTTACAACGCAAAACCAAACAAAAGCCAGCGTAATCGAGAGATTCAATAGAACCTTAAAAACTAAAATGTGGAAATATTTTACTGAATATAATACTACAAAGTACATTAATGTTATTGACAATCTTCTGAAAAGTTATAATCATACTTGGCATCGAAGTATACAAATGGAACCGGCTTCTGTAAATAAAAGTACTCAAAAAAAGTATTAGAAAACTTATACGGAGACCTAGGTAAAGAAAAACCTAAACCGGCAAAACTTAAGATAGGAGATACTGTTCGTATTAGCAAACAAAAGTTCCAATTTGAGAAAGGTTACAAGCAAAACTGGACTACAGAAATTTTTGTTATTCGTCAGATAATTCCAAGAAATCCAATTGTTTATAAATTGAACGATTTACAAGGGGAAGAAATAAATGGAACGTTTTACGAACAAGAACTTCAAAAAGTGACAGACACTGGTGTTTACCCCATAGAAAAAGTAATAAAAACTAGAAGGAGAGGAAATATTATGCAGTATTATGTAAAATTTCTTGGTTATCCTGAGAAATTCAATTCTTGGGTAACTGATGTTAAGAGAGTATAAAAAGGTTCAACAGTTCTATTCAGAGTTTATTATGAATCATGTCGTTCTACGTGACGCTACCATCTGATAGTTCTCAGAAGTTTTTCCCTAGAAACAAAGTTTCTCATTTTATAACGCAGTTACCATCACCCATCGAATTAAGTGGTGAATGGGAAGTCGGCTTATCAGAAATTATTTATCCTCACTCATGGTTTAACGTCAATAAAAACAGAAATTCGTTTACATTTGAAATACAAGAGGGAAACATATCAAAAAATTTGAAAAGGACCATCGCACCTGGATGCTATGAAAGTGTACCCGATATATTGAAAGCGATAAATGATACTTTATTTCATGACAAAATATATTTAGGTTTTAATAAGTCAACGAAAAGAGTAAAAATTATGGTAAAAGAAGGGTTCTCTATTAGTTTTGATGATGGACTTGCACAACTTCTAGGATTCGAAAAGGGTAAAATTACTGGGACTATACACAGTCCATTTGTTGCTGATCCTCATATCGATTTCCCGTTTCTTTATGTGTATAGTGACATTGTATCTCCACAAATTGTGGGTGACGTCCAAGTACCTCTTTTAAGAATTGTGAAAGTAGAAGGAAGAGATGGAGAAATCATCAGTCGCCATTATGATAGACCTCAATACTTACCAGTTGCTCGTCAGTCTTTTCAAACCATTAATATGGAACTTCGACTCAATTCAGGGGATTTCGTTCCATTCGAAAGAGGAAAAGTGGTTGTTGTGCTGCATTTCAGATTGAAGCAAATACTATAAATACCAGAATGTAAAATGAGTAGAATCATTTCATCATAAGACATCAAAATGAGCGTACCATACGTTTGCTGCATCAAAAAATTTGAAGAACATTATGCAGGACAAATAGGTTCAGGCTTACCTCATTATCAAGGAATTTCTTTGCAGAAAGGTTATGGTCTAGGAGGTATTTTTCGTCGCTTATTTAGAGCAGCTTTTCCCTTTTTCATTAAGGGTGCTAAAACAGTTGGAAAAGAAGCTATCTTAACGGGATCTCGCGTGACTTCAGATGTGTTATCTGGTCAAGAATTTTCAGAATCTCTTAAATCTAGGTCTAAAGAAAGTGGTAAAATATTAGCACAAAAAGCTCTTGACAAAATACAGTCTATGGTAGGGAAAGGAAAGTATAAAAGGAAACGCAAAAAGCAAAGACAAGTCATTTCATCGAAAATCCGCAAAGTGAGAGGACGTGATATCTTTGATTCGTGATGGCTTTCCTATTGAAAGATTCTCCTGAATGCGTAAAATCAGAGTTAGAACTTTTTCACTTACCTGGAACACAAACTGTTATAGAAAGCGGAAAGTGGGTTGAGTTCCATCCTTTATCAAGTGTTTCGACTGGAGGACCTGTGGAATTTGTCCTCAGTGGTTCAACCGAAGAATACATCGATCTCAGCCACACTCAACTATATGTCAAAGCTAGAATTTTAAATGATAATAATACAGCCATAGAAAAAGAAGCAGATATAGGACCTGTAAATTTATTTCTACATTCACTATTTTCTCAAGTAGATGTTTCTCTAAATGAACGTCTGGTTTCAAACTCAAATAATACATATCCTTATCGATCTTACATTGAAACTCTTATCAATCATGGTTTCGATAGCAAAACTTCACAACTGACTGCTGAATTATTTTATAAGGATTCAGAAGATGGATTAAAAAAACGATCTGCTCTTTTCAGAAATAGTGCTACAGTGGATATGATCGGCTGCATCCATAGTGATTTATTTCATCAAGAAAGATTATTACTGAATTTAGTTGATTTAAAAATTAAACTTATAAGAAGCAAGAACGAATTTTGTTTGCTAGGTAAAGAAGGATTCAAAGTCGTATTAGATCATGTTTCTTTGCTAGTGCGTAAAGTGCGTGTAAGTCCAGGAGTTATTCTTGGACACGGCAAAGCTTTAGATAAAGGAGCAACTGCGAAATATCCTATCAATAGAGTGCTATGCAAAGTGTATTCGATACCAAAAGGAAACATGTCTTTTGTGCAAGATAATATATTCATAGGTCAAATGCCTAAGCGAGTAATAATTGGATGTGTCGAAAATGAAGCTTTTCATGGAAGTTTAGATAAATCTCCTTTTCAGTTTAAGCATTTTGATTTAAATTTCATTGGAATTTACATAGATGGACAACCCATGCCTCATAATCCTTTAGAGCTTAATTTTGCTGAGAATCAATACATAAGAGCATATCAGAGCTTATTTTTAGGTACGGAAAGAATGGGTCAAGATAAAGGTATATTTATTTCAAGAGAGGAATATCCTAATGACTACGCGTTATATTGTTATGATATGTCTCCAGATCTGTGCAGTGGAGAACATTTGAATCTTATAAAGCACAGTAATTTTCGATTAGAATTAAAGTATAGCAAACCGCTTTCCCAAACATTAAGTGTCATTGTGTATGCGGAATTTGAAAACGTAATTGAGATAAACAAGACTAGGAACATTTTATATGACTTTGGTAATTAGAGATGAATGGACAACAAATAAATAATATCCTATCTCGAGATATGAGAACAGCACCCTTTTTTCGAGGAGTGTACGCAGCGGATACAATCCCTATCCTTCATGGAATATCAGCAATTGTTATCAATAACGATAAATCATGGGAAACCGGTTCACACTGGATGGCCTTATTTGTGGATGAAAAAGGAAGATTGGAGTTTTTTGATTCATACGGGCAACCACCTGAATTTTATGGAGAGTTAATTCAAAATTATGTTTCTCATTATCCATATGTGTGTTGGAACTCAGTTACATTTCAGAGTCTAACGTCTAATGTATGTGGACATTACTGTATTTACTTTATATTGAAACGCTGTCTAGGAAATTCAATTCATTCTATCATTCAGAATTTATGTAAAAACAAAAGCAATGATTTTCTGTTGTATCAGTTTGTTAAAAAGAAATATGGTGTAAGAATCATTTTTAGAAAATAAAAAAAATTGCTTCGCATATATTTTTCGTGTTATTTAAATTTTATTCATAATTTACGTAATTAAAAAAAAAAAAAAAACAAAACAACAACATCAATAACATCTTTTTTTTTTCGTATCATATTTCACCCAACTATTTTTTTCCCTTAAATAATTATTTTTCAAAAAGCTTTTATAAGATGATTTTTTTTTAAACATATATATATGAAAATTAAATAAAATTTCTCGTTTTCTTTTAAATTGCTTTTTATAAATTTCAAAAGTTGGCATCATTTAGACATTTTAATAAATATGTTTATATATAAAGAAAAGCAAGAATTTTACTTTTTTTAAAATATAATTTAACTAATTTATTTATTTTAAATTTTAACTAATTGTTTTTTTAATAAATATTAATTATATTTTTCTTTAAAAATTTTAATTTTCTTTCTTTACATTTATTTTTTTTTCCTTTCTATAAATATTTTTTTTTCATTTTAATAGAAAATGTTTCAGTGAAAAACTTTTCATTTTGATAAAGTTAATTTTTTCTTTCAATTTAATAATTAATTTTCTCCGAATTAAAACAACTTTCATCAATATATACGTGTATATATAGATAGATAGATTTAACAAATAATATTTTAAAATACAAATATAAATATAATTAATATAAATAAAGTAATACAAATTGACTCATTCAAATTACAAAAATAATTCTCTTTATTCAATACTAAAATGTAAGCCAAGCATTTCTTCGAGCATACAAGTTTTGTTTCATAACATTTTTACCATTACCAATATGATTTTCAACAATGTCTTCATTCTTATACAATTTGCTATTGATATCCAAATGCATGGGGAATTTTATGTCTCTTAAGACATTTAAAAAAGTGTTATATCCCTTAACAGTTTTTTTCTTATTCCTCAAGAATTCATTAATTAGAATAACAATATTTGTGTGAGGAATAATTTCACCTTTATATATCATTTCACCTTTTGAATTCCACTTAAGCGTAGTTTGTTCCTTAAGAAAATTGAGGATATCTTTGGCAAGGCTTTTGTATCTAACAGGAACAATATTTAAAGTATTTTTTTCCACTTCGTCTTCTTGTTTCACAGTAGATGGATCATTTTCCACAACAGTAGCTGGCTCTTCAGAAATATTATTAACCTTATTAGTAGAAAAATTCGTATACTTTTGCAGTTTCTGTAAATAAAGGATTGCTTTTTCACTATCTGTTAAGTCTTTACTCTGTAAAATACTCCTCATTTGCTGATCCATTTCAGTCAAATGTTCTGTTACTTGAACACGATCTTCAGGGATGAGAACGAATTTCTTGCTATACTCCATGAATCAACGAACTTATGACGGAAATCGCAGCAGGTAATAAAATGGAGAGAAAACCACTACCTTTTTGAATAAGTACTTTTCTTTTCTTATACAAGGGGATTTTTTTATTGGAAAGTTTTCTTTTTTGAACAATAAATATCACACTCACATTTCTATGATGTGAACCTTTAGTAAATAAATTTGTTAATTTTGAATTATTACCAAGCTCACTCATTAAGTCATCTATAACAATCAAAGAATCATAATAATTACTTAAATTAGAAGGAATACCTTCATGAAATGTGATATCATGCATTTCTGAATAAAGGCTTTGATATGCACCATAGCACCATATTATAATTTTTGGAAAGGGGTGGATCATTTTAAATTGGATCAGCTTTTTTACGAAATGAGTTTTTCCACAGCCTGTAGGACCAGCAACCATCATGGTAAAAGGATGTTTCAGCTTCAAGGTATCCATGTCGAATGATAAGTTGCAAAAAAAATCACAGCTATTTATAATACTTCTGAAATAATGATTATAAAAGTGGTAAAATAACTAAATAAAATATAATAAAAAGATGGGTTCCTTATACAAAATATTTTCTAAAAAAATAATAAAAAATATAATTTGTAATTAATACTTCCTTAGATTAATGCATACAATTTATATATGAATATACTAATAATAAAATACATATACATTCGGTGAAATGTTTTTTATTTTTCTGTACCAACAGATTACATATTAAATGATACATTTTGATATTATATATCAATTATTTGTTTAAATTGCATATTAGTCCTTTAAAGAGTAATGTCCGAAAGGAAGGGTATCGATCTTATTTTCCAAGATATACCTTTTTTGATCATAAGGGGATAATGCCAATTTATTTAAGGTGACTGTGTACACCTCATGACGTTTAGAGCGTATCATATTCATGCTTGTCACAAGTTCTTTGTGGTCGAACAAACATTTCTGATAGTCCTCAAATTGTATTTTATTTTCTATGGCAGTCTTTTTTATACCTTTCAGCTTTTTGGTTTCTGTGCCATTAACTTTGAAAGCATACATTTTGGACCTAAGTCCGATGAATTCTGTCATGATATCTCCTTTTATTTCATCTTTCATTTTTCCAAGCACCTTCTTATTAACTAATGGAATGCCGTAGATGTTATTAAGGCAATAGTCAGAAGTATCATATAAGTCGATGCTTTGCTTCATATCTTCGTATACATCCTTAGTGTAAATGTTATAAATGAAGCTATCAGTATCAGTATATAAAAGTTTAAGCTTCTCACCATATTTTGATAACATTTTTGAATAATGGAAGTCATACATTAGTGTTTTAGAGACATCAAGAATAACCATTCCTATAATTATTGGTTTATTGAATGTCAAAACTGTTCGCCGCATGTGTATAGCAATCAGGTCTTCAGAAAATATTGTGCGATCTTTAAAATTACTTCTAGCTATCCATTTTTCTGCATTCTCAGCATTACAACATAACTTAATATCCACTCTGTTTCGAATGTTTTCCATGGTTTTCCCAAACACAGCATTATTCATAAGTTTATAGAAATTTTTCTCAAACTCATTAGTTGCTGATGTTCTAAGTTGAGTATTTAATTCAATATAAATTTTTAACCATGGAGATTGAGTGAACTGAAGAATTCTGTGTACCTTAGTAAGAGAGAGACCATAACTAATGTATTGTTGTAAATTTCGGTAATGTAAAACATACCGCTCCTTTTTAAATAAAGTAGTCATCAGTCTTTTTTCCTTGCAGCCAGGAGGAACTATAGTTTCTGGGCCAAGTGGCAAGTCTGAATGTAAATCATGAAGCAATTCAGGATATTCTAATGTAACTTCCAAAATATATCCAACTGCACTATCACTCGGAGTGTTCAGAACATCTGTGGAAGGGTCCAACCATTTAAAATCCCCTACAGGCAAATATTGTGACATTGCCCAACCATACAAATTATTTGCATCTAGATACAAAAGATAATTATTTGGTTGAGTTTCGTCATAATTTTCGATGTAAGGATTATTGGCTCGGGCATATCGGTGACAACACTGGGACACACCTCCACGAATACCGTTTTCAACAAATAAGAGCATTTCGTAATCACTGAGCAACTCTAATTGAATTTCAGTTTTCTTTAGCATTGCATCCCATGAAAGTCCTGGTGCCGTGAAATACCACGCAGGATCCAAACCATATGTCTTCAAGCAAACATTTCGAAAGTTTTCAAATATATCTGCCAAAAGCAAGACATCAGTTTTCACATACAGATCTGCATATTCCCCAAGATTCTTGATGTTAAATACATCCCAAACATGTTGGGCATGTAAGTAATCTTCTAAAGTAATGTCGGATTCACTTAAGCGATTGTAGAAGGCTTCTTGTGGAGGCAAACGATCTTCCAAAAATTTATCTGTATGATTAATATAATCATACGGGTATACTCCCTTGCGAACCAAAAGCGGTACCTGATCAGCTGAGAAATGTTGATTAATAATATTGAATTGATCAATGGTTAAATTCTTTGCTAATTTATCTAAACTGCTGGCCATAAATCGGAAAGAATCTAGGAATCTAAGGCTTAGATGTTTGCTTACTTGCTTGGAAAAAGAAATATATTTTTCTTCATTTTCTGGAATCACATCAATGTTTTTGTCATCTCCACCCAGTTCTTTGATGAAAAGATGACTGTCGTAGCCGGACAAGTTGTGGAATATCACAGGAATGAAATTCGGATTTTTAGCCTTCAAATTACACGCATTACAAGAAGCTCCTCTGAACCACGATGTTTGGTGGTCGTGGTCCTTGACCTATAAAATATCAGTATTTTAATCAGCATACTTAATTAATAATAAAAGATATTGTAAAACTATTTTTTACCACGAAATATATTTTTCAGACTATAATATAATGTTTAAAAAATAAAACGAAATATATATAATTACCTTATAATTTTCTGCTGTAAACACTTGCTTGCACATGTAGCAATGTGTCGCCTGTTGAAAATCTATCCGCTGTTCCTCAGTTAAGGGCATCATAGGTTTTTTATTTCTGTAGACGAGCTCGATTTCTGTAGCTTCAATTTTCATTCTCTCCATAAAAACTTTAGCTGCATTCGGCCCTCGATAGGTAAAAGGTTTCTTGTATACTTTTGTGGTAGATGTAATATAGTAGCAAAAGCTTATGGGTTCATGCTTTTGATATGCCTCAGTATAGGATGTTGAAGGGTTTGGTTGACAAGAATCTATAGATTGAGTTAAGCACTCAAAATCAGCATAGATGACAAAGGGTACAGGATGAGAATGCTGAACATTTTTAAATGTTAACCACTGATTGCTAGGCATCACTACCCTTACAGCTTCATATTGTTGACAACTCAGTTGATGGCGTTCGAGAACGGACTTGGTCTGGAAGAACTGCAGGCAGCGTCGACAAATTAAGTGATGTTTTTGATGATTGTTGTATTGCTTAGAAATCAGACGAGATAAATCTTTAATCCAAGCATAATGAGAAGAGGAATCTGATTTTAAGTAAATCAAATCGATGTGTCTCACGTTTTCATTTTCTGTAATCACCAAGGGGTATATTTCATGTTTATCCGACAAGCCATACACATTAATGGATATACCATTTATTTTTGCAAATTTTCCTACATCACTAAGTTTCACGGGAAATTCAATATTTTCGAAATTTAGAGTATGAATGTATGGTTCATAATGATGAATACGACTGGCACGTTGATGATAATCTTGTATGGGGTAAAGAGCTGAAAGCACAGCCCACATAAAGCAGCGGTTGTCTTTATTCTCTACGTTGATTATAGCCTTTTTATGCTTTATAGAAGGAGGAAGGTCAATGTAAGAAGAGCCTCTTAAAGGATTGTATTTATTTAGTCGCATTTCCAAAGCTATAATTTCCTCTAGGGACCAACCAGATTCTTTTGCAATAAACTCATCTTCTTCAGCTAACAATTTATCTATTGTCTCCTGGTAAAATTGTTGGAGATCTGTAGATAGAAGTATTGGCTTATTTTTAGTCTTAAAGCATTTTTCTTCATTGACAATACCATTATTTGTTACCTTTTGGTAACGACATATTAGTCTGCAGTTCACTTTTAGTTCATTTTTTGCGAGAGAAATTGTTATATGAGATATGAATTCATTTTCTTTAGACGTAAGGAATTCTTTTAAATCAATTTGATGATCTACATTAAGAAGGCGAATGTTGGTAACTCGATTTTTTAAAGCTGATCGATGAACCTTAGCTGAATTAGGAACAAACTGCATATCTAAACGACGGTTCTTCGACGATGTAGCTAGATCAATAGCTTTACGTTTGTTCTGCATATGCAATTTCTGGTGGTGTTGAAGATCTGCATTGCGGAGAAACGTTTTCGAATAGTGAGGGCAAGGATAACGATGTCCTCTGTGTTGAGTTCGCTGGTGTCTTAACATATTATGCCGAAGAGTAAACTTCTTGCCACACTCCGGACAAGCGATTCCACTATCAGGTGTTGACGACCACTGAGAATTTAACTGAGTATTCGTTAAGTCACCAAAATCAGCAATTGACAATAATTCGTCAGTGATTGGCATAGTAGAATTTTCGAAAACTTGTTCCACATCCATGATGAAGCTTAAATTTCGCAAAGTAAGACGGAATAAAACTCTACACTGATATCAAGGATACTAATGTCAGAATGAGTTTTCTGACCAGACTTTTCCCTTTTTATAGGGGCTAGTGGTCTAAACTCGTGTTAAATCAAAATTCAACATGCTCTATGTGGTCATCAATAAGCGTTTTTTGATAATAGATAGCAGTATTAAGGAGACAGCATGATTGATACTGATCATTGTAAGCATAGCGAATACTTGACACATATTATTTTTCATACTGTTGTAGCATGCACCATTGGACAATGGAGAAGGGGACTTGAGAAGTTGTATTTTATTGCGAACAATACTGAAAGCTTGTCATTCTTTGTAATAAGAATACTGCATTCTTGCTACTATATAGAAAACTAGAGCAGCTGAGATTTCAGACCAGAGCTTTTCCCTTTTTATAGGGGCTAGTGGTCTAAAGTCGTGTTAAATCAAAATTCAACACGGTCTATGTGATCATCAATAAGCGTTCTTTTTGATAATAGATAGCAGTATTAAGGAGACAACATGATTGATACTGATGATTGTAAGCATAGCGAATACTTGACACGTATTATTTTTCTAACTGTTGTAGCATGCACCATTGGACAATGAAGAAGGGGACTTGAGAAGCTGTATTTTATTGCGAACAATACCGAAAGCTTGTTATTCCTTGTCGTAAGAATAACTGCATTCTTGCTATTATAGAAAACGAGAGCAGCTGAGAATCGATTATAATCTTCTTCAGATATTTGTATATCTTTCAATTAATATTTAATTTATTATGATAGAATTTTATTTTCAACACTTCGTTTTTAAATCTGATTTTGGTGTTATTGATAAATATTAATAAATGTATAATCAAGAAAATCTATTTGCGAACATACCAATTTGATCTTTTTTAATCAGAATTTATAACTCATTAGTCATTAAATGTGTATAATTTAATTAAACTTGGGAAATAAATGTTATAAATCAATGAAATTATTAATTTATAATAAAAAAAATGTAGAAATTTGTTGTATTAATCATTTATTTATTTTCCAACTCTTCGTTTTTTGAATCCGATTTTGGTTTTATTGATAAATATTAATAAATGTATAATCAAGAAAATCTGTTTACGAACATATCAATTTGATCTTTTTTAATCAGAATTTATAACTGATTAGTCATTAAATGTGTATTATTTAATTAAACTTGGGAAATAAATGTTATAAATCAAAGAAATTATTAATTTATAATAAAAAAAATGTAGAAATTTGTTGTATTAATCATTTATTTATTTTCCAACTCTTCGTTTTTTGAATCCGATTTTGGTTTTATTGATAAATATTAATAAATGTATAATCAAGAAAATCTGTTTACGAACATATCAATTTGATCTTTTTTAATCAGAATTTATAACTGATTAGTCATTAAATGTGTATTATTTAATTAAACTTGGGAAATAAATGTTATAAATCAAAGAAATTATTAATTTATAATAAAAAAAATGTAGAAATTTGTTGTATTAATCATTTATTTATTTTCCAACTCTTCGTTTTTTGAATCCGATTTTGGTTTTATTGATAAATATTAATAAATGTATAATCAAGACAATCTGTTTACGAACATACCAATTTGATCTTTTTTAATCAGAATTTATAACTGATTAGTCATTAAATGTGTATAATTTAATTAAACTTGGGAAATAAATGTTATAAATCAAAGAAATTATTAATTTATAATAAAAAAAATGAAGAAATTTGTTGTATTAATCATTTATTCTTTGTAATCAACAACCCCGTGCAACAGCATGAGGGGCGGGGAGGGGTCTCCCTCCCCCTCAAAAGACCCCCGTACTCTTAGACGAGCTCATGACGTCACGAAGGAGGTTAAAATACCCTCCTACTCTTACACGACATCGTGACGTCACGAGGGGGAGGGGTCTACACCCCCCTCAAAAAACCCCCGTACTCTTACACGAGCTCATGACGTCACGGGGGGGAAACAAGGGGGAAGGCAATAATCCCGGTAATCCTGGTCGTAGAATCGGCCTTTTCCTACTACTCAAGCCATATTGCTCTGAAACTATCCTATTATGAAATATAATGATATTTTAAATGGTAAAAATAAATTAAGCCATAATTATTTCACTAAAAATAAACAAAATTTAAGGAATGACCTTTAATAATAGTCAGTTGGCTTTTGAAAATAATGTAAAGGAGAGAATTTTTTGCTATTAAGAGTTCGAGATGGTGGTCTATATAAATTAAATCTCTATATGGATATGAATTGAAGTTTTAAATTAAGCCTCTTAAATATAATTTGCAGTGTAATATAAAAAAAAAGATGCGTTCCTTTAAAAACATAGATAAACTAAGAATGTATATTTCAAAATATGCAAGACACAGTTTTCTGATAATTGTTTATTGAATTTTGAATTTTACGTAAATGAATTGAATTGACAATTAAAAGAAATGAATTTAATACGTATTGTTTTCTATAATGTAAACTAAAATTGGAATTCGCAATCTTATAAGAATTAAATTGCAAATATTCCTAAATTTATTCGTATAAGCAGAGTTCATTTCTTATAAATATATTTTTAAATTAAAATAATTTGAATTTCAAGCGGAGAATTTAAAAGTCATCATAAGTAAGAAAATTTTCTGCTGGGTAAAATACCATTATAAAATGAATGTATGCAGAGGGAAATTACCTAATATTCACAAAATGGATTGAATATTCATTAAGTCAATAAGCAAATTAATTATTAAACAATAATATTTTTAATGTGTTCTTTAAAGGAAATAAATATTTTTTAAATATATACATACATATATAGCAACAGGTGGGCCCTGGACTGTACTTTAAGATTACAACGTGTTTGAAATACTCCCCTATCACCAACCCCTTAATAATTTTGAACCACGGTTAAGCGACGAGGTCACATCTCATCTAGTACCACCCTCTTTACATCCACACCCCACCAGCGAAAAGACTTTGGACGTCACAAAGTAATATGGACACGTCTCCAGCCCACGGAGCTCCAACAATCCAATGAGGGCGAATGTGGTCATCCTTCCATTACCATAGCAGCCAACTCTACTGATTTTTTCGGGAAACTCCTGATTTTTCACCCTTTCTCCCGATTTTCCGATAATGTATGAAAATCTACTGATTTTTTGGCAATTTTAGTGAAAAACTTAAAAAACTGCCGAAATTTTGTCGAAGAATAATATTGAGCTGTTTAATTTTATGAGACAAGCTTAAAAAGTTTTTCTTTAATGATAAGATTCAAAAAGATGTAGAAGTATGCTGTTTGAAGATTTTGAACATGCCCCATTTTCAAGTGTAAAATTCTTTATTGAAAGATTTCCCATTTTACTCCTTAATACTGTTTGAATAAAGAATTGGACATTTTCCAAACTGAGTTCAGGGAAATACAATGTACTGTCCTCCCAAAAGAAATACTGGATGAACCAAGAGCAGATGTACAATGGCATCTGGTTGGAAATCTGAAAAATGAGTTTGAACAAAAAATGTTTACCAATATATTTCCCAGTTTATGCTTACAATTTTAACTATTCCACATTGTAATGCTGAATGGGAACGGGTGTTCAGTCATATGAAAAATTAATTCAGGTCTTCTCTTCTGAAAATTTAGAAAGTTTAATTATTGCTAAATATTCTCAAAACGAGAAAAAATGATTTGAATTGCAGTTCACCGATTCATTTCTAACAAACGCTAAGTCAGCAATGCTTACAAAAATAAATAAATAAATTGCCATGAGCTATTCGAATTTAAAATGTGTTATGCCTTTTAAGGACAAAATATTTGAAAATTTCTATTTTCTTATATATAGAAGAATTTCTCACTGAATAAAATTTACTTAATTTAATTCAGTGAGAAATACTTCTAAGTAATTTATGTGTTTAGGTGTAAGGAAATAATTTTATAAATTTAATATTTATAAATTGCACTGGAGTAATAAAAGTTGCCTTATAAAATAAATACTGAGACAAATGTCGATGTGTTTATTTTTTTACATATAGTATATTCTTTTATTCTTCATAGTTCCTTTATGAGGTTTTGATGAATATTTTATTAAAATATTAAGATTGACACAAAATATGTTTAAAATAAATCATTCTCAGAATGTATAATTTAAAGAGTAAAATTCTCTTTTTGCGGTACTATCATTTTAAACATTCTGTTTCAAGCAAAAACTTCGCTAGTAGTGTCTCCTGATTTTTTCTCTCAAAACCAGTGGAATCTACCGATTTTTATTTCTCCAAGGTTGACAGGTATGCATTACTGTTAGCGGCAAATGATGCTTCACTTTGCAAATTTTAATATGGAGGTGGTAATGAAGCTACTGAGCCCCTGGAGCTCTTCACTTACATACAGTCAAATATGCATGTAAATCACATAATTAATTATTAATCACAGCTATGTATCGATTTTTGTGACTGAAAATTCATAACTATGAAAACGTTAGTACAGTTAATACTTTTATAGAGTCAAATATAATGTAAAAATCACATTATAAACCACAGCTATGTGTGGATTTTCATGACTGAAAATGTATAACTATGAAAACGTTAATACAGTTAATAAATTCAAAAATAAAAGTAATTTAAAAGGAAATTTTTGATAAACATTGAGGACATTTTTTAATAAATTGATAAATATTAAATAATGATATTATTTTCTTACTATTAGAAACGTAATTCCTAAATAAAAATCACGAAAACGAAATTCCATAAATTTCACGGAATGAAATACACAAAAAAAGTTATATTATTTCTGCAATAAAATAGACAAACTTATTTTTTTGAATGAAAACTTTATTCATTTTGTTTTATAAAATATCTTTAAAAAATTCTGGTTTAGTTAACAATGTTCTAGTAAGATTTAAGTCTTGTTATAGCACAATTCAAATCTAAATTTGCTTTTGAATTTACTTACATTGCTTAGTTAAGATTCTTTGATCTCTCTCAAACAGCTTGTTCTATTTAACAATTTCTAATATACAATAAAATGATCTTAAAATTGATAAGCATATGCTAGGTATAACTTTAAAAAATTGATTAGGTTTTTTCATTCAAATATAAGTTCAATATTAGGTTTTTATGTTTTTTTTTCAATATACTGCATTTAGGTATTTTCCCCATTGATATAATAGATTTAAAATAGTACAAGAAATATATTTTTCGTTAGCAGAGAAATCTAGATATTAAATATTAATGATATTTATACGATTATGCATCAATTAGTAACCAGTGACTTTCAGTGGGAAGCGTGTATCTTGCTTTTCGAGAAAAAGTGGGATTTAAGAAAAATAATATTTACATTATTTACTTAGCTTTGTGTGTTAATAAAATTATTCTACGCGAGGAAATAAAGTCTCTCTGAAAAATCTGTTTCGATTACAGATCTAATAATCTGGGTAGCGTTTGCAACTTCCCTTAAGTTTTGAATTAATTAAATATTGATAAAAAAAATAATTTATTAAGTATTGATATCCATTCATCCGCGTTCTAATGGCTATCTGATCAGCGATCTATTATGAAAATCGAAAACACATTCGCTACAGAGGGCAAAAACTATAATTTTTTTCAAAAAATCAAAAATGATAGCCAATATTGATATTTATTGGAACATAGAAAGAAAATAATTCATTGTATTTACTGTACATCATTAAAAAATCTGAAGCGACTTGATTTTAAAATTTCCATTTGTTTTTATTTTACGCTACCATTTATTTTAGTTAGGCAAGAACTAGTGCTTAAAGCTAAATGAATGAAGCACTAGTGCTTATAAGACACTCATGTAACCTAGGTGACCATTAGGATGAAGCTAATACTATTCTCCAACTATTTCGCTAGATTTAAATTTAACATTTAATTAATAATTCCTCTGTTTTAAAAGCTTTTAATTTTTGTATGATATTAGAAACGAATTCTTATAAGATTTTTTTGTGGTAAAATTAAATGAACAATTTTAAAAGTCAAATGACTAATAATAATTTGAGACATTTTTTAAAAGTCTGGCAATCTAATTTTTAAAGCATCAAAAAAAGCATTCTCAGCTGAAATACCAAAATATACCCAAAAGCCTAAAAATAAAACATAATAATGACAAGTACTTTCTTATTTTTCTAAATTTATTGCATAAACCCTTGAGTTGTTTTTTTCCCCATATTAATTATTTTGGAATTTTTCCTTACTGGTTGGTGCAATATTTGCAGGCTTAATTTTTTTTTTTTAATTTTCAAATAGTTTTAACTTTTAAGCCTTTAAATTAAGCCAACATTTTATATAATGATCAATTTATAATTTCATTATATTTTTCACTTTTAGGTTTGTATCCCTCATTTGACAATATATATGCAGTTATAAATTCACTTTCCGTTGTTATTTATTGGTCGATTTCCTAATCATAATCATTATTTGTAAAGGAAATAGGACTTGTTATTTTTTATCAAATCGGACAATAAAACTTAAAAAAGCGCTGTGTAGCAACAGATTAAAATGTGTTTCATAAGCGGATTGTGAACAATTTGAAATGTTATTTTAATTGAAGAAAACATTTTCAATAATACTAATCAGTCGAATTTAATTTTAATAATTTCATTAACTTAAGATCAATTCATAAGAAATTGCAATACTATAGCTTAGTAAGTAGCTTTTAAATAACAGTTCTCTTTCAAATTGGGCAAAATGTTTTTTATCTCTCTGTAGATAGAAATATCGTTAAATTTTTTATCTTTCGAATTATTTTTATTTGTGAAATAGATAACATGTTTGGCACACAATGATTGTAAGAAAAATTTCATATGAAGTTTTATTGACAGTCTCAGATTTTTATATAATATAGTAGATTTTCAAATTTTTTACATCTTCTTTCATTTAAAAAAGTATTAATCTCGCAAATAGGACTTTAAATTCATGCTAATTCACTCTTTAATATATATATATATATATATAAAGTAGTATTTATTCATATATATTATGAGATCTTGATTGAAGTATCTTTGGGAATCCAACAAACTTAATAACTGGTAAAATTGTATTGGGTTGTTCGGAAAGTAGTTTCGTTTTTCCTGCAAGGATCAGCTTTTTGCTAGTAAAAACCAACCACTTTATGACTATGGAATCGTGCTGCTACCAGAAAGATGGTAAAAGCTATTGGATTAGAATGGACAATGTGCACTGCAATTCAATATTTAGTTGCTGCATGTTTTTCATGAAAATGAAAAAATGTCTTTCCGAACAACCCACTATTTAATAAGAAGTTTTTAGTGAAATAATTAGAATTTTTTTGTCAATTGTCTACACATGTAAATTATTATTGTAGTTTTATTATAAAAGGCAAGATATAAAGACTACCTGCGGCAAATAATGATTCATTTGCGGCGTGAAGCTACTGGCGTTCAGGACAAAACACCGTTGAAATTCCTTGAAATACAATATGAAGTAGGTATAAAGGAAACAATATAGAACTTATAGAAGAGTAAAACCAGATTTATAAATTAAGAGAACGAAATAAATGTTGTCATGTATTAATCTTAAAACATTCATGTTTTTTGAGATCAGTGCTACCTGCCAAGTTCGGTGAACATAAAAATCAAATGTTAATCTGATATAAATAGGAAAAGGTTTCGGTTACAGTTGTTATCGGTTTCATTCTATTTGTCAGATGACGAGTGAGTAGCTTAGGTGGGGAAGGAAGAAGTTCTTATAAATTTACTAATATTTAAAGGTTTATTTACAGAATATTTACAGATTACTTTAAGGTAGCTCCATCATAGTGAGCTCCTTCTTACAATCTCTCTCTCTCTTACTTCTACACGCCTCTCAACATGACCTCTTAAACACTGCCATCTAGTGGCCACTCATTTTTTAAGTAATAATACAGCTTGATGCTAACATTCGGCCAGACTGACATTACAATTGTCCTCAATTTCACTTTGAGGATCATAATGAACGAGAATCGGTGCTTTAATTAGATTACTTTTAAGTTCCTCGAAAGCCTCACTTTGCTCTTTTTCCCAAACAAACTTTGCATCTTTTTTCGTAAGTTCAGACAATGGTGCTGCCTTGAGAGAATACTTTGGAACAAATCTTCTAAAGAAACTAGTAAGCCCTAAAAATCTTTGGATGTCGTGCGTATTTTTCGGAATAGGAAATTTTTCAATAGCTGCTACTTTACGTGGTCCAGGTTTCAAACCATCTTTACTAAGTGTGAAACCGAGAAATTCAGTCTCTAATTTTCCAAATTCACATTTTGGTAATTTTAAAGTTAAATTGGCTTTTATTAAGCATTCAAATACTTCAGTAAGTTTTTGTATTATTTCGGTCCATGTTTTAGCTGGAATCAATATATCATCTAAGTAGCACAGTACTTTTTTGTTGAATAATGGGCCCAAAACAAGATTCATGAGTCTTTGGAATTCTGCTGGAGCATTCGCCAATCCAAAGATCATTCGCTCAAATTGACCTGTATCGTCTGGAGTTATAAAAGCAGTTTTCAATTTTGCTTCTTCAGTCAATGGTAACTGTAAATAACCACTAGCTAAATCTAAAGTAGTATAAAATTGGCTTCCTCCCAGACATTCTAAAATGTCATCAATTTTAGGTAATGGAAATTTATCCTTTATTGTTTGAGAGTTTAATTTCCTATAATCTATAACCAATCGCTGTTCCCCTGTCTTTTTCTTAACTAATAATACAGGACTGGAATAAGGAGATCTTGTATCTGAAACTATTCCATACCTCTTCCATTCGGATACAATTTCTTTTATTTGCTTCCTCTCTTCAGAGTTAGTTTTAAATGGTTTTTGAAAAATGGGCTTACTGCCCTCTATTTCTTTTATGTCCATTTTGCATAAATTCGTGCAGCCTAACTCGTTTAAGTTTAAAGCAAAACAATCACGATACTTATTTAATAAATTCAAAAGTTCCAATTTTTTATCACTTTCTAAGGATTTGTCGAAATTAATATCTTTCATTAAAATAGGAGACTTCTCTTTGTTAACTGTTATAACTTCAACTTTTTCATTATTACTTTTAACTTTATTAGATAGTATTAAGCTTTCCTCACTTACTTCCATTCCTCTACCTAAGCACTGTCCTTTCCTAATTTTTAAGTTAAATTCTTCTTTATTTATTACTGGTACAACTGTTTCACCGTTAACCACTTCAAGAATAGAATCGAAATTCTGTCCTATACTTTTGACTAAAACTGTTGCATTAACTATCGAATTTTCGGTTTCTTCAATTTTCGTTCTAATTAAATTAATTGAATTACTTTCGATTTCAGTTTCATTTAATGTTTTCAATTTAACTGTATTTTCCTTTAAATCTACTTGAATTTCTGAAAAAACATCATTTGCGTATTTAAATTTTAGATTACCCCCAATACACGTAAAAGCAATGTATGGTAAATCTAACCATGTTCTACCTAAAATTAAATCGCATGGTTGGGAATTATCTTCGACAATTAATAAGGGAATAAATTTTCCAACTACATCATCTACACGAATATTTACTACAGCTTTTCCAAGAGCTTTAGTTACTGGGTTATTTTGATTTCCAAAACCGAATAAATTACTGCTATCTGGGGTCATATTCAGATTCATTTTTATTGCAATACTTTCTCTTACGAGGCAACAGCTGCTTCCTGTATCAATTAATGCAACCATTTTATTTCCATAAATATAAGCATCTTTCAAGTAGTTCGTAGGCGCCAACAACGCACTTGAATCCGAATTGTTTTGACTGACAGATAAATTATTCCCCTCGCGCTTTTGATCTGTTTCAAACTTACACATTCTCTGAGAATGACCTACTTTTTTGCATTTCTTACAGTAAGCTGAAGTCTTCGGCGCCGGGCATTCACGAGCTATATGACCATAATCATTACAATTAAAACATTTAAATTCCCCTTTTTCATTTCGAATATCCGAGCTAACTAGCTTTTTTCGATTAACACCTTTATATTCACTAAACAGAAATGATTTCTTTTCTACCTGAAATTTATCATTACGAGAATTATAATTCGATGAGTTTCTTAATTTAAAATTGTTAATAGATCGAACATTATCATAATTATCCAATTTATCGGCTAACTGGTCTGGAGAATTAATTTTAGGCCATTCATCTATAAAATGTTCCCGAGTTGTTGAATTTACTTGTTTCTTTAATTGTTCAGTAATAATTAAATTTTTTAAACTATTAAAATCTGAAATCTCGAGTCCCGTTATCCATTCCTCAAAATAATTTTGTAATTCGAATGAATAATCCTTCCATGTACTTTCTGCATTTTTAACATGATTTAAAAATTTTAATCTAAACTTATCAGCACTTAACTTATATCTTTTAAGCAATAAAGATTTTACATATTTATAATTATTTGCATTATCTTCGTCTTCACGCGCTATAAGTTGCGTAATTTCATATGGGAGCAGTCCCAATAATTGTGACACCCAATACTCTTCATTCAACCCAATTCGTCTTGCCTGCCGTTCAAATAAAACTAAATAAAAATTTATATCCCCATCTTTAATTTTATATTCGTGCATTAACTTTCGAAAATCTACGTGTACATTTCTACTTTCATCGTTGCTAGAATGTTAGCATCAAGCTGTATTATTACTTAAAAATGAGTGGCCACTAGATGGCAGTGTTTAAGAGGTCATGTTGAGAGGCGTGTAGAAGTAAGAGAGAAGAGAGATTGTAAGAAGGAGCTCACTATGATGGAGCTACCTTAAAGTAATCTGTAAATATTTACATTTTGAGCTCTATTTTCGATATGCAAACGTTCAAGTTCATGTTCACGGTCAGCCAACGTTTTGGCGGCTATTTCTGATGCAATTCGATCTTCAGTAATCCTACTTAATAAGCTCTTACTAAACTCTTCATCATACGTCTCTGATTCCGTTATAATACGTTTTAAATCAATTATTTTAGCATCTTCAGGTACGGAGAGACCTAATTCTGTTGCTAATTCTATTAAATCTACTTTTTTAGCCTTCCCCCAAAATGCCATACTTTACAAATTATAATAATTAATTACTTTATACATAAAAATAATTTATATCAATAACGAAATTATTACTTTTACTTCACCCAAAACGAAAATAATTGTTTCTTTAAAAACGAAATTACTTTTTGCAAACGAAATTAAGAAAATACTTTATACTTATACTCAAAATTCTTAAATATCGTTTACTACTTCAAAATACGTTACTTAATACGTTAATATACATTTCGAAACGAAACAATTAAAATTCGCCTACCTCAATTCCGAAAGCGTCGCGAGTTATATCCCTCTTCTGATTTGTTATCGGTTTCATTCTATTTGTCAGATGACGAGTGAGTAGCTTAGGTGGGGAAGGAAGAAGTTCTTATAAATTTACTAATATTTAAAGGTTTATTTACAGAATATTTACAGATTACTTTAAGGTAGCTCCATCATAGTGAGCTCCTTCTTACAATCTCTCTTCTCTTACTTCTACACGCCTCTCAACATGACCTCTTAAACACTGCCATCTAGTGGCCACTCATTTTTTAAGTAATAATACAGCTTGATGCTAACACAGTGAATACAGAAAACATATAAGATTGAAAAGAATCAATCAGTTCAAGAATATTTGGACTTCAATACAACTATCGAAACCTAAAATAACTTCGTGTCATTTGAAGAAAAAAAGATGCTTAAACTCTTATGTATATAAATTATGCGTGTCCAAATTTCTTTTAATAAAATTTCTATATTCCTGATGAAAGAGATCCGCCAATCTAGAAAGTTGTTGGGAAGGAAAATTGATTTGCTTTAATCTTTGACACAAATAAAAACGGGTGAAACTAATAAACATCTTACATTTTTTTGTTACACAAATAGAGTCTTTCAGTAAAAAAAAGGTTTTTCAGTTTTTAAATTTCAGATTTTTGGGGAACATTTCAATGAGAAATAAACAACGCTTAGAAATACCTTAAATAGGTGATACTGCAGTTTAAGTATTTGTAAACAAATTTCTTAAGTACATAATAGGAATATTTAAATCATACATGCTGAGCTTAAAAAAGTTATTTTGGTTTTTGGTTTAAAGAAATGTTAATTTTGTCGACTAAAAATAAAATATATAGATCATAAAATAATTGGATGGCATGCTTCAGATTTGAAAAAGATTGGACAAATTGAAGAATTCCTTTAACTAAAATTACACTTTTAACGTACCGGCTCATGTACATTTAGTGCCTATATTTCGAATTCCAAGACTTTAAAATCACTGTAATTAATTTAATTAATAATAAAACACCTTTTCATGAAGTGCTGCTGCTGAGAAAATCTTTATTGCTCAATGAGAATAATAACGCAGAACGAAACCTTTAAATATTCTGGGTTATAACAAATCATTTCAAATTCAATGTGAGACAACAGGTGGTATCATGTTTGACTCAGAAAAATAATGGAGAACAATTCAACCAACTGTTCTTGCTAATTGAAACTAAGTATTTCTTAAAACAACAATCAAGCATTGAGAAAAAGTTTCAGCTATTATTTTCATAGAATGATTTCATTTAAAAAATGAATGCATGGTTTTCGTGTAGAAATATAATTACGAGTCAAAAATAACTAAGATATTTGTATGAAATAAATAACTCCGAAAATTTCTAAACGTTCTATATGGAAGTTGAATTTGTTATTGTTGATGATGGCTTATTCTCTTTAAAGATCTGACATTTGTCAGATCAACTCCATTAAATTGTTGACAGTTAGAAAGTCAATGACTAGCAGGGGATCTGAGGATAAATCCTCCCGGGAAAGTCCGACGCAATCCAGAATATGTTTCGGTGAGGATGGATGGTCACAGCATTTTTTACAAGTGGGATACATTTTTGTACCACGTTCAAACGATAAACATTTTAGATCTCCACTTGAGAATTTGGCCACGGCAGTTTGAGATTTTCGGTCACATTTTATTTCCAGAAAAGTTCCAGGAGATGTTCCAGAATACCATTGGTGTGTTGGTGGAATTTTTCCAGAAAAGTTCCAGGAGATGTTCCAGAGTACCATTGGTGTGTTGGTGGAATTTTTCCAGAAAAGTTCCAGGAGATGTTCCAGAGTACCATTGGTGTGTTGGTGGAATTTTTCCAGAAAAGTTCCAGGAGATGTTCCAGAGTACCATTGGTGTGTTAGTGGAATTTTTCCAGAAAAGTTCCAGGAGATGTTCCAGAGTACCATTGGTGTGTTGGTGGAATTTGCCAGATTGAATGAAGTCTAGATTTTTCATTAGAGTAAAGTTCCTGATAGGTAAGTGATGAACCAGTGGGCGTATCTTCTTCACTGCCCTCTTTGGCTAGTTGATCTGCGGTCTCATTGTCACTAATATTTACATGGGATGGAATCCATTGGGGATTTACATCATGGTCTTGGGAGATCATTTTCAATTTCAGCGGAATAGATAAGCTTGTTTCATCCCTTTATAGAGGACCAATCACTGAGATGTTGTAGTGTACTGCGACTGTCCGACAAAATCCATTGTTCTTCACAGTTGCTGGAAATGATAGCAGCAAGTCCCACCTTAATCGCTATCAACTCACTTCTGAAGACTGAACAATGTGTCAGGGTTACGTTGCTTTAGCGTGATTTCAAACTGTGGGTTTCTAATATAGACTCCGCTCCCAGTACGGTCTTTTGTTACGACTACCATCGGTATACATTTGCACTGCATAGCAGGAAATGCAATTAATAACTTCTAGTGCAAATTGTCTAAGAAGATTCCCGATGGGAGTTTGCTTGTTTGCAGTGGAATTCAGATCAAAGTGAAAGATGACTCTTGACATTTCCTCTGAAGAATCAAAAAGTTGAATTTGTACATCTTAGAAACTATATAATTTCAATATATATCAGCTAAATTAAACCAGGTAGTCAGAGGAATATCTCCATTAATGACAGAACATTTTGTACAGTTAAAAATAAGTTATTTGTATTGTTATGTGTCGTGTATTTTCCCATTGATCTTTCCTTTCTTTTGTTTTATAGTCATTTTTTGTTCATAATGGCAACTGGAAAGAAACCTACAATTTAAAATAGATTCCGAATCACTACAAATATCTACGTTTAAAGTGAGAACCCTCTTGTACAGTTTGGAAAGAAAAAAGCAATAAGCAATTTTAAGTAAGTATAAAGATTATGAATTAAAATGTAGCATTTTAATTTCATGTGAAATCTTACAGAGAAAAATTAGCAACATTATTATTTATGAGTAGCACTTTTACAATTTTAGAAATTGACTTTAATTTGCTTTGTAACTTGACACGTCTCAGATTAAAAAGTTAACACAACTAAAATATACAGTTGCAATCTTTTAAAAAAAGGAAAAGAAATTAATAGTTTTAAATATTAATTTCTAAAAAAGATTAGAAAACAAAACTTTATAATCCAATTTCTCAAGGTGATCGTTAACAGTCACCACTGCTGTCATTGTGTGGCTGGAGCACCACCTTCGTAAGCGTTATCTCTTTCTTTACCAAAATGCTAAGCGAAATTATTGCCAATCTTTGTTTGACAACAGCCCTTATGAACAGAGTGAAATCTGTTGGCTTCTTTCAAGTAAGTAGGCTGCATTGACCTTGATGGGCGGGGCATCGTTCTTGTGACATAGATATGAGCTCCTGTGGCTCAGTAGCTTCACGCTGCTTGGCATTAAAAAAGCGAAGTATTATTCGCTGCAGACAGTGATTGGGAGGTAGACCACATTCTTCCTCACTCAGTGGCTGAAGCTTCGTGGGTTGGGGACGGTGTCCACGTTAATCTGTGATCCATGTCCTTCCGTTGTCCAATGTCCTTCATTCCTTGTCCTTCACCAAAGGTAACTAACTGTTTGGTGTGGGTTCACAGCGAAATTTATCGTAGGTCCATTCTTCTATAAGAACATTATGCAAGATGGAGCCCTTCCGCACGTTACTGTACGAGTGCAACAGATGCTACGACGCATCTACTTTGCATCTACGTCTGGTGTGACGTAGATGCAAAGAGCAAGGTGCTACCTCACGTGTTTACCATGTCATCTACAGCTGTGGTTCAAAATGACGAGACACTTAGTGATGGACGAGTATTTCTAACCCTTTAAACTTAAGGTTCAATCAGGGTTCGCCTGCACCACTACATTTGTTTGTGACCTAAAATCAATAGATATTATACCTAAAAGCTAAACTAAACTCCATGACACGACAGCCCATATGGGCCAAGGCCTACAGTGCCCATAACTGTTTTCATGACTGAGGGCCCTGGGGTGCGAAGCATATGTCCCAGTTAGGTGGTCAGCCTAATGCGAAACCCCCAGTGTTTAGTTCCCAAGCATGCTTGGTACTCAGTTAATCGACCCACTGAAGGGATGAAAGGCTGAGTCAACCTTGCCCAGCCCGAGGATCGAACCTCGGACCTGTGTCATGGGAGCGTGAAACGCTGCCACTAAGCCACAGGGCTTCTGGATATTATACCTGATGCAGTCTAAAATCCTTCCAATTCACTACTAAGGCATGTAAAATAGAGCGTGGTCGCAGGGTTCCTTCATTGGTATGGTGTGCAATGAAGGAGTGTACAGCTCAGGCTTCGACCTCATCACCTTGACCATGATACAAAATTACGATTGAATTGGCTGTATTTAGCAGTGTTTTCACCCACCAGAAATAAGCAGACGAAATTATATCGTAAAAAAACAAAATTTCAATAAATTGAAACAAGAGAAAAACATGGTAGAAATGAAATTTTTCTCAATATATGCTGTAAAATAGATTTGTGTGGGATTTAAAAATAGAGTAAATTGATTAAAATATTTTAAAATAATTTAAATGAAAAAATGAATTAGAGTAGACTTATCACAATTGATTCGAATTCAAAGATATTCTCAATTGATTCAAAATAACTAATAAAAGATAATAAATATTGATTTTCTAGAAATCGATGTATCAAGTGTATCCATCCCCATTCTATAACGTGTATTATCTTTCATTTAACTAGATTTCATTTAGAAAGATTTTTATTAGCGATTACAATGCAAATTGTGGTATTCTTTCTCTAGAAGATATCATTTTTTTGTAATTAAGCTAATAATTCTAGCGTAGATGTATGGCTTAATGTGTCTGACATAATTCAAAACATTTTTTGTCTTTAAACATTTCGACTTTTCGGCAAATGGAAGTACGTTAGCTGAAATAATAGTTTCTTAATCAAGCATAAGCTTGATGTAAGATCTTTGGGACAATTCTATAACATGTCAATAGAGATCTTCTGTGTCTTCCATGTGAAATGATATCTATGTGGTACATGAATGTACTTGAATAATGGTACCTAATTATTATTTAAGGTTTTCGAGATTTAAATTTGAAATATGCTTCAAAATATATTTATAACTAATATAAAATTTAACAGAAATACTGTGATGTTTAGCGCCTAAAGCTGTCACTTCTGACTAAAAATATTTATTCGATTAAGAAAAATTGAGTGAATACAGCGTAATATATATATATATATATATATATATATATATATATATATATATATATATATATATATATATATATATATATATATATATATATATATATATATATATATATATATATATATATATATATATATATATATATATATATATATATTATATGCACACACGCACATATATATATATATATATATATATATATATATATATATATATATATATATATATATATGTATATATATATATATATATATAGTTTCTAATTTCATTTTGGGTTTTATTTATTAGTTTTATTTAACTAATTTTAAAATGATTTAAATAGTCACATATATAGTATGTGTGTTAGTAAATATTTTGTATTTTGTAAAAACAAAAGATTCTTGTGAATCAAATACAATAAAAAATAGCTTTTAAAGTTTATAGAGCAAAACAGAAATAAATAAAATATTAATATTTTTTCAATGTATAGAATTTTCAACTGTGTCTTAAATCTCATATGGGAAGATGAGATACCTAAATTTCGGCAGACTAATTGGGATGAATTCTTTCTGAACGAACTCTCTTTTTTATGTTATTCCGAATTAGTTAAATTAAAACATTTCTGATTTAATTAAACATTATAATTATTAAAATGTTTCGTCATAGCAATCACTTAATTGCAATGTGCAAATGCAAATTCCTTCTTTGTTTAACACAATTTTCTTCCATTCGGCAGAGTAAGCAACCATGCTTATCGAAAGTTTTTGTTTAAAACTGATATTATGACGTCACTGGAATAAATTCTCTTTAACAATATCGTGTCCCCGAATTATATCATGAAGGCATTTGCTTCTCATTCAAAAAAAAAATAATAATCGACCAAATTGGAATATATAGCTGTTCAAAAAGTCTATATTCCACTATATATATAATTAAACTGTCTGTAAAAATAGTTAACGTGAAGTTTAGAATTTTAAGAGATTTTTTTAAGAATGATTCCACTTTCAAGAGACTCGTTATTTTAATGATGGCATCACGTACTTATATTTTTAGGTACCAACTCCGTCTCAGCAAACAAGCTCGGAAAAAACAAACAATTCCAAATATTATTCCATAGGCATCCCTTTCTTGTTGTTTTCTTCGTTTTACGTCCCCCCTTCCCACAACAGTTCTTCCTCACCAGAAGGTCAAGAGCCGAAATCGACGCGGGGGTCAAAAAGGGCGTGCAGCACCTTGTTACAGTTCCTCTCCAACCTAACGAAGATCGTCTCCGGACTTTCTCGTGCCTTACCTAATGAAGATGAATTCCTCGCCTGCAGGGGTGGAGGGTCCCTCGTTTTTCTAAATTTACCTAGCGGCCGATAAAAATCTACCTAGTCTCTGTTTTGAATGCACAGGGGTAGAAAGGAAGGGGGACTCGAGTTATTCCCTCACCCGAGATATATCTTTTTCTCTCGCTATTTATTTGCTGTTTTTATTTTCTGAGCTTGAAGAAGAGACTATGTCGCGCCTCACTGTTGTTTTGATGGGCAACTTTTGTTTTTCTTTGGTACACCCCTCCTTTTGTGGAATCATCCTATTTTTCTGAAGAAAAAAAAAATCTAACATTTTTAAGGGCAGGAAATAATTCACATTTGAAATTCCTGCGAGTATATTTATTATTTTTTTTAAAGGCAAATATTTTAACTGGAAATGCCTTGGGTTAAATTCGTTGTTTTGAAAAATGTTTTATACACATACGTTTAAAGGATATATATGTATAGATTTTTCTTAAATGTAATCTCAAAAGATATCTAAAATTTTCGATGATTTCACTGTAAAAAGTTACTTGTATTTCACCTGGACCGTCACCTGTATTTGGTTCCGTTAAATTCTTGAAAAAATATCGCAATAGCGTGATAACACGAAGCTGGCCAAAAAAAAATATAATAATCGACCAAAACTTATGAAACTTAAATGAATGAGTAAATTCAGTTTTAAAAATAACCAAACACAGCGCATTTTCTTTTAGACTATTGATGTTAAGCTGTTAAGCTTTTTCTCATCAAAAACAGAGAAACATATATATATATATATATATATATATATATATATATATATATATATATATATATATATAAATGTATATACATAAATATATATATATATATATAAATATAGATAAATATATATTTATATATAGATAGATAAAATATTTATGGAGTTTTTTTAAACTATTGCAACCGTAATAATTTTTTAAAATTTCCCAAATCTTTCTAGTTATCTATTTTAAAAATATTTTTGAAAAAAAAATGCTTGATGCAACATGATTTTAAGTTTGCTCAATTTAAACTCTGTAAGAAATATACAATTATAATTTAAGGATGTTTTGTAAAAAATGAAACATTGCATAACCATTTTATGTATCAGTTATTATTGGTTATATTAATCCTAGAACGAAAAAATAATGTAGAATTGATAGATCAGAGAAATGTAGCTTCACCTATTAATTTCACATTGTTTCATAAATGTATCAAAATGTGAGTTCATATACTTCTAATGAGATTTTGAGACTCCTAAATCTAAAGACTAATTCATAATATAATTAAATACGACAAAAAATTGATGAATATATATTCAAACTGCCGAATAGAACTTCTGCCCAGATTTGAATTAAATTTACAATTGTTTAATCCCGAGACCATCTAAAATTGTTCAATGACGAGACCATCTCCACACCTAAACGACTGAAAATCCAAAGTATACTGCAAATATTTATGAGTTTGTATTAAAAGGAAACTTCATACCGATCAACAAAATCTGTGACGTATTAGGGACTGTAGTACTATCTTAAAAGAAATTTAGGCAAATAAATTTATCTTTTTAAAAAATAGAAATATCTGAAAAACCATAAGTTTTCTAAACAAAACTGAAAATGCAACACTAAGAAAAAGACAGAGAAAAATTATGCAGATTTCCGGTGCAGAAACTTATGCAAATGATATGAACACGCAAAATATTTCTGTTACGCAGATTTCAATTGACACTCACCTGAACAAGAATCAATGGAGGCAGTTCCAGTAGACAGATGATTTTATGGTAGGGCTCAGCGATCGGACTGAAAAAGAGCATGTTGTTCTATAAGGCAGATTTCAATTGACACTCACCTGAACATCAATCAATGGAGGCAGTTCCAGCAGACAGATGATTTTATGGTAGGGCGCAGTGATCGGACTGAAAAAGAGCATGTTGTTCTATAAGGCAGATTTCAATTGACACTCACCTGAACATCTATCAATGGAGGCAGTTCCAGCAGACAGATGATTTTATGGTAGGGCTCAGCGATCGGACTGAAAAAGAGCATGTTGTTCTATAAGGCAGATTTCAAATGACACTCACCTGAACATCTATCAATGGAGGCAGTTCCAGCAGACAGATGATTTTATGGTAGGGCGCAGTGATCGGACTGAAAAAGAGCAGTTGTTCTATAAGGCAGATTTCAATTGACACTCACCTGAACATCTATCAATGGAGGCAGTTCCAGCAGACAGATGATTTTATGGTAGGGCGCAGTGATCGGACTGAAAAAGAGCAGTTGTTCTATAAGGCAGATTTCAATTGACACTCACCTGAACATCTATCAATGGAGGCAGTTCCAGCAGACAGATGATTTTATGGTAGGGCGCAGTGATCGGACTGAAAAAGAGCAGTTGTTCTATAAGGCAGATTTCAATTGACACTCACCTGAACATCTATCAATGGAGGCAGTTCCAGCAGACAGATGATTTTATGGTAGGGCTCAGCGATCGGACTGAAAAAGAGCATGTTGTTCTATAAGGCAGATTTCAAATGACACTCACCTGAACATCTATCAATGGAGGCAGTTCCAGCAGACAGATGATTTTATGGTAGGGCGCAGTGATCGGACTGAAAAAGAGCAGTTGTTCTATAAGGCAGATTTCAATTGACACTCACCTGAACATCTATCAATGGAGGCAGTTCCAGCAGACAGATGATTTTATGGTAGGGCGCAGTGATCGGACTGAAAAAGAGCAGTTGTTCTATAAGGCAGATTTCAATTGACACTCACCTGAACATCTATCAATGGAGGCAGTTCCAGCAGACAGATGATTTTATGGTAGGGCTCAGCGATCGGACTGAAAAAGAGCATGTTGTTCTATAAGGCAGATTTCAAATGACACTCACCTGAACATGTATCAATGGAGGCAGTTCCAGCAGACAGATGATTTTATGGTAGGGCGCAGTGATCGGACTGAAAAAGAGCAGTTGTTCTATAAGGCAGATTTCAATTGACACTCACCTGAACATCTATCAATGGAGGCAGTTCCAGCAGACAGATGATTTTATGGTAGGGCGCAGTGATCGGACTGAAAAAGAGCAGTTGTTCTATAAGGCAGATTTCAATTGACACTCACCTGAACATCTATCAATGGAGGCAGTTCCAGCAGACAGATGATTTTATGGTAGGGCTCAGCGATCGGACTGAAAAAGAGCATGTTGTTCTATAAGGCAGATTTCAAATGACACTCACCTGAACATCTATCAATGGAGGCAGTTCCAGCAGACAGATGATTTTATGGTAGGGCGCAGTGATCGGACTGAAAAAGAGCAGTTGTTCTATAAGGCAGATTTCAATTGACACTCACCTGAACATCTATCAATGGAGGCAGTTCCAGCAGACAGATGATTTTACGGTAGGGCTCAGCGATCGGACTGAAAAAGAGCATGTTGTTCTATAAGGCAGATTTCAATTGACACTCACCTGAACATCTATCAATGGAGGCAGTTCCAGCAGACAGATGATTTTATGGTAGGACGCAGTGATCGGACTGAAAAAGCGCATATTTGTTCTATAAGCCAGATTTCAATTGACACTCACCTGAACATTTTCACAATTCACTGGATGTGGCGAAGATTGATAGAATGAGAAAATTTGCCATGTTTGAAGAGTGACGTCAGACCATTGAAAAGTGGTGGTGAACCCGCAAGTCTCAACTACTTTCATTCTGCGGTATATTCAAGGTGTAACTAATAAAAATAGAAATTGAACAGTAAATAATTATGGGCATCTTCCTTTTTATCCCTCAAATGAACTCTTATCTCTGCAGTGATTCAGTCCAAAATGATGCTTACATTTATCAAAAAATTTTCACAATCAAAACTAGTTTAAAATAAAACATTTCTAATGAAAATGGAAGAACGATACTTACGACAAATATAACAAAATTAAATGAAAGATGTAAAAAATGTTGTCACTCATCAGAATACAAAAATTAAAGCAAAACCGTTTTTAATTATTTTTACGACCTAAATATATAATAAAAAATGCTTATAAATTTAGAATTTAATCTTTCACACAAGATGCTCTGGTTGTTCCAATTCATCAGAAGCAATTCCCGTTTTTAAGTTGCCACTACTTTGCACTTGTTGCGTCAGTAGTATACATTTTGGGTTTCTGGAACAGATGGAGCAGTGGAGCCGCGGAGTAGGGGTGTGGTAGTAAGGTGGAGGGTGGTGGTTTCTTGGGTAAGAAGGAGCGATACCTTATCATGGTTAGCTCCACCTGATATAAAAGGTGATAATAAATTTCAGAATTATTGCCAACTGAAAATTTTTGAAGTTTATTGAGATGATAACGATTTCCATACTGCGCTATTATTTTTTTTTCCACTTTAAATTAATATTGAGAATTTTTAAACTCACAATTTGAACAATTATGAATATAAAATTTGAAAACATGAATGAAGGATTTTGTACAGAGACACTAGGATTTTTTTTCAGACTTGTACTTTAATATTTAATGCGAAAACTTATTAGGATCTTCAAAACAGAACATTTTGCATAAGAATAAGAAGGTAAAAACTGTTGGATGAAAATTCATATTTATTACTGCATTATTTTTTGTATTTTTAAAAATTATACAAAAGACTCGTGCCGCCATCCGTTAGAGCAAACTGAAATTATTTTTTGATATTTTTCAACTTTTTTCAAAGTGATTTTTGATATTTTTCAAGATTTTTTTTATGTGAAGTTCTATTTAGGATTTGAACCCTGGATCAAAATATCGCATCAGATTAGTAGTCGAGTGCGTTCACCACTAGCCTGAATTGATATACTACCCTTGAAAGTATAAAAGAAAAACCACAGTGTCATAACATGTCAATTAGTAATTTTCCTACACTTTGGAAAGTTGTGCTTTAATGTTAATGTTAGGATTATGAGAGAGAGTTTTAAAATAAACATATCAGCTAATACAATAGCTTGTTGTAATAGAAGCTGCGTATCAAGATCCTAGTCAAGTAGCAAGTTTTGGTGGTGTAAATGCCTTATTCCGTGCTGCAAAGGGAAATATCCTAAAGAAAAAGATTCAGAAATGGCTGGAAGGTGCAGAAGCATACTCTTTACACAAACCAGTTGGAAGGAAATTCCAGACCAATCGTATCATCGTACATTCAATCGATCAGCAATGGCAAGCCGATCTCGTGGATTTAACGAATCTACGCGAACACAATCAAGGGTTTTGATATCTGCTTACCTGCATAGACATTCTATCTAAATATGCGTGGGCAATACCCCTCAAAGCAAAACGAGATGAGGATATTATAAATAAATTTCATTTGATATTTTTCTCAAGGGAACCTAAATCTTTGCAGACTGATACACTTTGCAGGAGTGAATTTAAAAATGCAAGATTTCAAATGCTTTTGAAACAAGAAAATGTTAGATTTTTTACAACTTTTAATGCAACGAAAGCTTCTATAGTGGAACGCTTTAATCGGACCTTGAAAACGAAAATGTGGAAATATTTTAAGAGCGCTCGCACTTACTGGATGTTCTAGATAAGTTTCTTAAAAGTTATAATCATACTTACCATTCCAGTATTAAAAGATCACCTGCAGATGTTAATTCAGATAATCAACAAGACGTGTGGTTTACCATATATGGAAACATGACAAACGTGAAAATTAAACCATGTACTTTTAATGTAGAGGATACAGTACGAGTGTCGAGGCATAATTAATGTTTTGGTGATAACGGAATGTGTTCCAAGGATACCTATCGCATGAAAGAATTAGTAGGAGAACTTATTCAAGAAACTTTTTATGAGCAAGAATTACAATTAGTAGAATTAAAAGATAACTATACAATTGAAAAAGTATTAAAGAAACACTCTCGTAAAGGACAACTAGATTATTTTGTAAAGTACCATGGTTATCCCAAAAAATTTAATCAGTGGATTCCATCCAGCCATTTATTTTCCCTATAAATAAGACTAGCATTTGTATACGAGTTCAGCTCTCAAGATGAGCTTCTATGTGACACTCCCTTGTGATTCATCCATGAAATACTTCCTGGAAAATAAAATTTCTCAGTTTATAACACGATTACCTACACCCATTGAATTAAAAGTTGAATGGGAAGTAGGTTTGGTGGAATTCATTTATACTCACACATGGCACAATGTAAATTCGAGTAATAATTTAATTGGTTTGGATTTGGGAGATGGGAAAGAATTGGGGAGGCGTATTCCACCTGGATTTTATGAATAGCTTCCTCATATTTTAAAAGCTCTAGCTATTCAAGACCATGAAAAAAAAATTTTATTTTTAACCCTGTAACGAAACGCGTGTGCATCAAAGTGAAAAACAAAGCTATAGTTATTTTACATGACGGCTTGTGTCAAATGCTAGGGTTCGAAGCAAGTGAAATCGTATCACCCGAAAAGAACGTAGAAGCAATTACCGAAAGTACTTATGTAGCGGATCCATGTGCTCATTATAGGGTGTTGTTAGTCTATTCAGACATTGTAGATCCTCGAATTGTGGGCGACAAAGTGGCGCCTCTGTTACGCATTGTGAACGTCACAGGACAAGACGGTGAGGTAATTAATGCACAATTCAATCGACCTCACTACATGCCTATCAATCGAAAAATTATAGAAAGTTTAGAAATCAATATAAGGACACACACAGGTGAACTTACGATATTTGAACGTGGGCGTTCGTACGTTAAACTACATTTTCGTCAAAAATATCTGTCGTGATGTATATACCTTACCATTGCTGTCAGAAATCTTTTGAAGACTATTATACCCAGCAAAATGGAAGCGGGTTAAATTATTACCAGGATGCTAATTTTCAAAGAGGTTATAGATTAGTTAGTTTGTTTCGATCCTTTTTTCGTACAGCTATTCAAATTTTCAAATCAGGTGCAAAAATTGTAGAAAAGCAATTGCTGCATAGTGGTGTGGACGTCTTTAAGGACTTTTCCCAAGAACAAGATCTTAAAACGGCCGCTTAACGACGATTGAAAGAAGCAGGTAAACAGTTAACTGACAAAGTTGCGACCAAAGTGAAGACTATGATTGGCTCTGGACATAATAAAAAGAAAAAGCTATCTCAGAAACATATCATTAATCGTTTAGCCAAGAAAGTGTAAGCCCACGATATTTTTGCTTAGAGATGTCAGCACACTCATACACAAAGATTCTATACCTTGCTCAAAATTTGAATTGGATTTGTTCCTGATTCCTCCTACTCAGACAGCCATTGAGAAGGACAATTTATCGAATATCACCCTATCGCTAACATACGTGATGGGAGCCCCGTGGAATTCAATGTATCTGGTAGTGGAGAGGACTATATGGATTTATCAGCTTTTTATCTTTATGTAAAAGTGAAAAGTACCAATTTAGATGGTTTACACATACCTGAAAAAGAGCCCGTAGCACCCGTTAATTTGTTTTTACATACACTTTTTTACCAAGTAGATGTCAGCCTGAATGAACGAGTGATTTCTTCGTCCAGTATTACATACCCCTACAGAGCTTATATAGAAACGATATTGAATTATGGTGAAGATGCCAAAAAAGTTTACTTACGTGTTCTTGTTTTTGCAAAGACAATAACTTGGATGTTGTAGATCCCTTAAAACCCGAAAATGGAAACAAAGGATTAAAACCACGATATGAGTTGACAGCTGAAAGTAAAACTTTAGATAAGATTGGCCAATTACTTTGTGACATTTTTCAACAAAATCGACTTATGTTGAATTTAGTTGATCTGAAAGTAAAAATGATTCGAAGTAAGCCCGATTTGATTTGATTTGATTTGTTTGTCGCTCAATGGTCATTTTTTGCACACGAGGGCTAAGTAGACCGGGACTTACGGCCGAAGTAAGCCCGAATTTTGCTTGATGTCAACGAAAGTTGATGCTCAATATAAAGTAGTTTTGGAACATGTCTCAATTTCCATACGAAAAGTCAATGTCAACCTAGGTGTATCCTTGGGTCATGCCAAAGCCTTAGAGAAAAACACAGCCAAATATCCTGTTGATCGAGTGTTATGCAAGACTTATTCTGAGTCTAAAGGAGGCAGGTCTTTTATGCAAGATAACGTATTTCTGGGATACCTGCCCAGGATGACTGACAGAAATTCAGTCAGTCATCCTGACTTTCACCAGAAGAAGATGGTTTGGAGGTCATTTCTATCTCAAGTGAAGGATTCATTGCTGCCCCTTTACAAGATTGCCTCTGAGTTCCCTTGTCTTTTTCAGCAAGGTCTACACTTCACCTGCAAATGCAGAAAGGTTTGTTATTTCTTGTGTCTTTTCAGCCACAAGATAACAATTAAAAAGCTCAGGAAATATAAAACCACCCAGCATTGCCTGAGTTACTGGGCAAAGAAAATTACTCTAGAAGTTCGCCAGGCAACTAGAGGCTCCGTTAAGGCACCATTACCGCGGTGCCAATTAGCCCTAGGTACGGATCGCATAACACCAGGGTTTACGGGAGCTGGTTCGTGGCCTCTGATTCTATATTCAAGGCTATCCTGTCATTCCTACAGGACATTCGGCGATCCACCACCTGCCGACGCGCCTGGTGGCTGCTCAAGCCCCAGGAAGGTACACGTACCCCCTGGTTCCAGGTGGATATCGCCATACTGGCCCATCTGCTGGAGTGATGGTATAGGGTGCCATTGGATACACGTCTCGATCACCTCTTGTTCGCATTACCGGTACTTTAAACAGCAACCATTACATTTCCGATGTGTTAAGGCCCATGGCTCTGCCCTGTCTTCGAGGCCACCCTAATGCTTTGCTTCAACAGCATAATGCACGACCACATGTTGCCTGTACTGTTCTGAACTTCCTTGATACAGAACAGGTTCGACTGTTACCCTGGCCAGCACGTTCTCCTGATCTGTCACCAACTGAGAACGTGTGGTCAATGGTTGCCGAACGATTGGCACGCCATCACTCACCATCCACTACTGTAGATGAACTGTGGCATAGTGTTGAAGCTGCATGGACTGAGATCCCCGTACATGCCATGTAATCTCTGTTTGACTCAATGCCTAGGCGGATAAATGCTGCTATTGCAGCCAGAGGTGGCTGCTCTGGGTACTGATTTCTGAAGATCTATACATCCTAATTTCCTGTAAATCTAATCACTTGTTCTTTCCACTATAATGTATGTCTCCAATAAATATCGTTCTGTTATTTGCATTCCTTCTTGGTGTAGCAATTTTAATAGCCAGGAGTGTATATACTTGTATATATATATATATATATATATATATATATATATATATATATATATATATATATATATATATATATATATATATATATATATATATATATATATATATATATAATATATTATATATATAACG
>JAJQOW010001247.1:0-57046 GCA_037975125.1 Latrodectus hesperus
CTACTACAGTGACGTCACAACCCGATTTTGTTTCAGCCAGCAGCCTTGTATTCTAGAGGGTGTTGGTTGAACCCTAGTCCACAACAAGGCCAGAAACTGCTACTCGTTTGTCTTTACCCAGCGGGCACCTGTGAACGGAGGCGAGTAGCGTTACCCGCGCCAAACCACCACAAACCCGTTTATAAGGTGGGCCACATTCATACATCATCACAGAAGAAAGGGCATAGAAAGAAAGTAACACCCATGCCCGAACCGGGATTCAAACCCGAGACTCACAGCTCAGGAGTGCTAACCACTCAGCCGCATAGAAATCATTGACATTCACCGAGTAATATTAGCTAATGTGTTCAGAGAAATTTTCAAAAAAGATTTGTACACCATGGAAAAACTTTAAGAATAATCTTCTGAAATCATTCACTTCATTAAAATTCCTAAATTGCTTGGAAAAAAATAATTTTCCGAAAGTCATACAACATTAAACATACGCACTCTGATGGTGGCATCGCGCAGGCGGATGTCGCCCCCCCTCCTCCTTGCATGACGGGCGCGCAGCGCCCGTCATAGAGTCCTCCCTTCTGGGGCGATCGACACGCGCGCGATACCACCATCAGAGTGCTAATTCTCTTAAAAATCAAACTGACTGAGAGTCCCGACCGCTCCCTACCACGGTCTTATAGTGGACTCTATTTTTATACATACTCACCCTTCTTAAAAAAAACATTTCAATTATACCTGTCAACGGCCACACCATCATCAAAGTACCGGTTCCCGTCTGAACACCGAAGTCAAGCATCATTGGGCGCTGTCAGTACTTGGGAGGGTGACCACCTGGGAACACGGCGTGCTGTTGGCAACTCATTTTACACACTCTATTTATTATTATGTATAAAATTAAAATAATGTCTTTTTCTTTCAATTTCTAAAACTTATGTATTTTATTATTTTTTTTCATAAAAATTTTTTATTATTATATCATTTACAGAAATGGATAAAATGAATTGTCACAAAAAGAAATGCAAATTTCCTGAAGATACAATAATCTAGCAAAATTTTTACAGTGCTGATAGGAAATACATTCATATCATCTATACAAATGAACTTAAAAAAAAAAAAAAAAAAAAAAAAAGTAAAGATAAAACGGATTTGACGTTATAATTCCTTTCAAAATTCAAATTCTAGCAAAAATTGGAATAAAAATTGATGATTTTTTTCTTAAAACATTTTGTTCCTTAAATGGGGACAGTAAAATCAGGTCAATCAGGTTTCTGACACAATTTCATTCTGTATGGGAATATTGTTTTTCAGGAAGTTTTAGGAATTTTTAGGAATTCTCATGAAAACAATATCCCCATCCCATTTCATTTAGGGGGAGATATAGTGTAATGTTCCTGTAAATATTACAATATTACTTATTTTACGATATTATTCATTATATATAATATAATACATTACTTCCTGTAAACATTACAAAATATTATTAATTATATATAAATTTTCCCATAAATCGATGATTATTGTCAACACTAAATTAAATTTCAATAAAATGAATTACAAGTTATACACACCGACTCCAGTAGCTTCTTCTTCTTCGGGGAAAAAATACATACATATACGAAGAATAATAAAGTAACAAATATACACAAATATAATCAGTCTTCTTCTTTATTGAAATGAAATTTCACCTTTCTTCTGAGACGTCTGCTTTGCTGTAAAAAAGACATTTTTTTGCCCTGTAATATTTTTCTATTCCAACAGTTCAAACAAGGCAAAGTGTAAACATTAATTAAATCCTAACGAAAGAATATCATCTCTAAATTCTATCACAGTGACACTTTTCTGCCAAAAAAAAAAAAAAAAAAAGATAATAATAATTACCTGTTTTTGGGTAGTTTCATCTTAACTGCGTAAAAATAAACATTCATAAAAATTAATGTAAATTATTCTTGTACAACACACTCACACACAAATATTTTAAATAAAATGAACAACACTTTTTTTTAAAAATTTTTTTATTGATTTTCAACCGAGAAGAAAACATAAAGACACAAAATACAACTTGATGCACAAAAACACGAAAAAACTGTAATCACCAACAGATTTTTTTATTGATTCTTTTTACGATTACTTCGAAATTAAGCGTAAATTAAGAACACTTTACACCTATTCAGTCTTAAAAATATTTTTCTTCTCCCTGATTCAATCGTAGAAATAATTATTCAACTTCAATCATCATTCAAAAAATACATATAAAAAATGAATTAACTAATAAACTTACTTTTTCCCTGGGATCCACAATTTTCATTAAAGTTCTCTTTTTGAACACTGCTATAAATGTTTTCTTACCTAATTTGACGTGAACTGTGTGGACGCAAAATGAGTGTAAATAAATCTGTCAACGCTGCGAGATATCTTTTCAAAAAGAAAATTACAAAAACCATTCGCGTCTCAAAATCATTTTAGCTCACTGCACTCAACTCGATTCACTGAGTGAATTTTAAATTAGCATTGCACTTACTACTTAGAAATGCAAATAACATTCTCATCGTATAATGCTAATATATCCATATTATTATTCAAATTAATAGCAAATGAAGAGCTTATGGCAGCGTTTAAAAATTTCCAGTACTAAAAGTATCACCCAGTAAACAAAAAGAACAGTTTACCAATCAGCTTTAAATGCGATAATAATATGTGGTTTTCTTCCACAAAAGAAACTAAATGAGCAGTTCTTTTCTTCTAACTCTTAACCTATCCAATTATAATGGACATGACTGATCATACCAAAGGAAATATTTGAATTAAAAAAAAAAAAAACGCGATAACAGTTCCCGAGAAACACAACTTGTATTGCATTACATCTACACTGTACAACATAATTTGTAGTCACCAATTTAAAATCATAAATTTTCAGGCAAAAAAGTGTGCCAAATATAATAACAGCAAACGAATATGTCCACCTCTTCAAACTAGCTAAACCTTTTCTCAAGAATTTCCATTTCACAATATAAGTCTCTCCGTCTAATAAAATAATTAAAAGAAATTAAAGAGCTCCCGTCAAAAGAAAGAATATCTGGAAAACTAGATTAAACTTAACTATTGATATTTATAAGACTCAAACAAAACTCATTTGAGGAAAGAAAGTAATTATAAACAAAAGCGAACAGGCAGGATTTAAGTGATTCTGACCTCCTGTAACATTTCCATGAAAAAATAATACAAATAATTCTGCGTTTACACTTACAGCTTAAAACAACCCTTTCAACATATGCTTTGTAAGTTGGAGACATTCGTATCAATAAAATAACGAGAGAGATTAAGTTAATCACTATCATGACACAAATCAATTGTTCTAAAACAGCTTCCAAAACAAAATTAATTATTTCATTGAAGATAATTTACGCTGCTCCTTCGCACGACATGAAAATTGAGGTTCACTTAATTGTTTATACATTTTGCAACATTTTAAATTGACAACATTGCTGTTTTACTTGAAAATCAAGGAACAATAAAATTACTTACCTGTCATTTCCAACTTTTCCGTGTCGCAGCAACAATTAGATTGATTATAAGAATACAGAAAATATGTTTCTTAAACTTTACCTGAGATTTTTTCATATTTTTTTAACAATAATAAGAAATTTAAGCTTCATGATGCTATTTGAAAAAACGCAATATCATGTTTAAAATTGTTTTCGAATAGCTTTTTCCTGATTTTTTTAAAAAAAATTATGTTCGAAGACAGTGACAGTTAACAAATTAAAGTAAGTATAAAAGAGAGAGTTTCCGTTTCTTTGCCATTAAATAATTGAGTGTAAGGAAATTTATCTGCAAAATTGAGATTTTATTTTAACTCATAAAATCGTTTGCATTATTAACAAGTAATAGAATATTTTTAAGTAACTTAAAATGAATCCCAAGTCATTGTTGTTGTTTAAATTAAAGAATAACGAGTTTAACATCGATTCAAAGTTCTTTGGAAACAGTATTTTTAATAGTATATTAAATTTCATGTATCGTGAAATTATATTGTAACCGCTTGTTGGAAATAACTGTACGAGTAAGTATATTAATCATAACACGGATTATTTTATTAATATTGGGAAAAAGTTCATAAAAATTTTATTAGTCACAATTTATAAATTAAAACTTCACTAATTATTATTACCTGCTATTCTGTTGTGACTATTTTTTTTATATAATTTCATTTTTCCAAAATTATCATTAATAAAATTTAAATGGTTATTTGAAATTAAAAAATTTTTGCATAAGACAAAGGAATAAATTTATCATAAGCTTCATTTATTCCCTCTTCCCCATAATGACAAGAATTATAACCTACTTTTCAGAGGCTGGATGTATAGAGATTTAGTGTAATATATTTTTTCAATGCATATTAATTAAATAATAATAGATTTAAATTTCTACTGTTTTGTTGCGATTGTCTCGTATTTACTTAATTAGTACATTTATTTAAAATTCTACAGATTATGATTCATTTCACAATTATTAGTCGATTCATTTTTAAATTAATGTTCTGAATGTAAAAAAAAAAACAGGATAAAAAAAAATAAGATGCAATTTCTTGATTAGTAATATCTTGCATTTTATGTACTGATTGAAAATGACATCGATAATAGTAAAACATATAATTATGCACCGACATACATTTCTGTTTATTTGAAAACAGAAATATTAATCATAACTTTTTATCCTTTGGCTTAAATTTAATGACACGTTTTTCTGTTAAATGTATAAATTTTCCCTTTACAAACACATGTACTAATATTATTTCATATTTCACAATCGATATGCAACTCTTTGGCAAATGAGTTGATAACCAAATATAATACAATAACTTAATTTAATGTTCTTTATTTATTTATCACTTCAGTGATTTCATTTATAAAAAAATTTCCATGTTATACATCATAGTTTTTCTTTCAACAAACATCATTTGAATAAAATCTTAAAACATGCTCAATAAAACACAATTGTACAAAAGTGAATCGAAACAGTTAATAAAAACTTAATCAGATATCTGGCAATCTCTTTTTCTTATTTCAACTCTTTCATTTTTAAAGTCTTTTATCATTTAATTGCTTTCATTTTTAATTCAAACGATAATATTATTATTTGTATTACTAAAATTGAAAGCACATAAAATTTTATACACAAGACTTAATTAAAGAAATAGATATTGATGCAATAAAATCCTAAGGTAAATTTAAAATAATCAGCAAAATCATTATTTCTGATACGTTAAAGGTAACCAAGGACTACATTTAGAATACTTAGGTGTCAACCTCGTTGCTGAACATGGTTCAAGATTACGAACCGATTATATTTCAGTCAGAAGACAAAGTAATGCAAACAAATGTTTTCAGGTATTGAAATTGAAGAATTATTTAATAATAGACATTAAATTCCAATATCATTAACATTTCATTTCATAAATTAGAAAACAGTATATTCAACATTTAAAAAACTTTTGAAACCTAAAATTACATTTTCATTTCGGCAAATCTTTAAATATTGCTAAATATATGAAAAAGAAAAAATTAATCAGAAAAAATTTTAAACTATAAACAAAGAGAATATTTTAAATAGTCAATTATGTTACTAAAAATGTATAAAATTCCTTACACGATGGTAATCATAATAAAACAATAGCTATGAATCAATGCAGAAAAAATTCTGAGTGAAATAAAATATGAAAACTAATTAAATTATAATTTGAGATGTGTAAATTTTACTAAACAAAAATCATCAACATAGTTTGCAAACATACAGATAAATAAAGAATTCCATAAAAGAAAATTGTATAATATCATGAATAAACACATTAATAAATGACATCTTTTCTATATAAAATAATATATTTTCCATTTAAAAAAGTACTTATAGTTACGGACAGTTGTCTTCATTTAAAAAATCCGACAATTATGTAGTATAATATATAAATCAACCTGTCATTGAAACTTAAATTATAAGTAAGGAATTTTATTGTTTTCATTCCATCACTTATTTAGTAAATAACCAGAGGATTGTAAGGTTGAATTGCACCATATAAAACGTCGTTTGCATTCAAATTAAAAGAAACTTATTCACATGTTCGACAAATAGATCAATATTCAAGTAAAGCTGAAATTGAAACACACAACAAAATATATAACAAATTTTCTTAACTTCATTATTCTTTTTTTTATTAATTTTTTATTTTTTAAATACTCCATTTCATGACCATGCATTCTATAAATGTATTTATAAAACCTTATGACAGTTTTTAAAGACAAATATTTTTTCAAATAAATTTCATTTTGTATATATAATTTACATAAAAATAACAATTACATCTATATTCTGAACATTTGGTAATTTTAGTGTTTACTCAAATTAAAAATAATATCCCTGGAGACTTTTAAATTTTCTTATGTGTCACAATTAAGTTCAATTTTTATCAAAGGTGTTTCTATTTTCAAACCAAAACCATTGAAATCTAGAATTATTCATATTTTTTTGAAATATAACTTTTAGTTCTAAAACAATATTTTTATTTTATTTCATGAAATACTCTACAATAAAATCAAATTCAAAATAAAAAAAATTTTATTGATAAATGTTTCAGAATTTAAAATAATTTTATTTTTTTATATTATTTTATATATTTTTTATATTATTATTATCATACAATATTACAAAAAATGATTTAATCAGGCACACACAGAAAATCTTAGCTAGCTATATATATCAATATATAATGACAATAATATAGATTAAAATTTATAACTTGAAATTATATGATTCAAGCACAAAATTAGAAATGATACTGAGTTTAGTGATACTGCAACACATTAAAGATTTTGTAATTTTTTACTTAAAAATTCAGTTTTAGTCATCTCTTTTCAAGCAACACAAGATATTATTTAATAATGTACTATTTGTTTTTTTGTTTTTTTTCCATTTCAGCTGTTGCTTTAATAATCTTTTGCAAAATGTACAATTACGACATTTGAGAAACGCTAAAAACAATACATAAAATTTTATTTATCCACCATTTATACTCTAAAAAGGGCATGAAGTTGCTATTGATATTAGTAAAATTTTTGATACATTCTGTATACATTATAATTAAATAGCATTTGGTTAATAACTCATTTATAAAGTTTTGCAAAAGGATTTGGTTTAAAATTCCTCTTATTGCAAGCGCAATTGTCAGAATGCAATCACTAAAAGAATCATTTATAATACTGACATAAATTATTACCCTAAATCCATCATGGCCTTGTGGAACAAGTTCCATAGTCAAATTAAGGAGTCACACTGTCTAAAATCAGCAGATAAACTGTGAATTTTTTCAAAATTTGAAATTTTTTGTCAGGTGTACCAGTCAACCAGATTTTTATTTCGACAATGATATGGAGAACTATAAAAATTATGCAGAAATTTCTATTTTAACAACCCTAGTATTTACGTCGTTGCAAACGTCAAATATGTTTTCTTGGCAACATTTCTTCGCTGCCTGGATTAAATGGCATCTGTGCCCTGTTTTTCAAGGTGAGAGGAAATATCGTACAAACTATGACACTAAGTCTCTCGGAGAAATACCAACGTTATTTTCATCTTTTAAGATTCCCCCACATTTGAAGCGTGGACATTGACTAAGAAGGACAAAGAAACCATTTCCATTTTTGAAAGAAAAACTTTAAGAAACATATTTGGTGGAATAAAGCGTGAGAATACAATGCAAAGAAGAACTAATTCTGAACTCTATAAACTATATAAAGAACCACATATTGTTAAATTTATCTCAATACACAGATTAAAATGGGCAGGACATTTGAGTCGGAAGAACGAAAATCGGATGACAAAAAAAATTTTTTCTTGGCTCGTCCCATTGGCACCAGAAGAAGAGGACGACCGAAACTCCGATGGCGTGACTGCCTTGAAAACGACCTAAAAACACTAAAAGTGACAAACTGGATGACCTTTTCCAAAAATAGGGTTCCTGATATGCACTTCTGAGGAAGGCAAAGGCCCACCCTGGGCTGTCAGGCCAATGAAGAAGAAGAAGATTCCCCCATCTATTGATGACGAATGAAGTTCTTGTTTTCATAAACTTTTGTGATACAAGTTTTTTAAACGAGACTAGTCCTAGTTTTCAAACAAAACTTCGGTGTCTCATCCTGTTTACTTTACGTCCCGGCAAAAAAAAAAAATCAATTTGATTTTGTAGTTAACAAAAGATGTCAAATATCAACTATGCAGGATTAATCAGAATAATGTGTTATTTATTTATGTGCTGCATGAAAGGGGAAAATTATAGAAGACTGATACTCTGCCAAAAAGTGTTTGCCATCGTCTCAGCTCGCCAACCGTGACCCTGGACGAAGCTGTGTTTGCTAAGGAATGTTTGCAGTCAAATTGGAAGCAAGAAGAGACTACGGAAGTTGTGATTCTTTTAAGGGAAGAAAATTGGTCCCTTCAGGAGAATCATATATCAATCTGATCAAGACTGTTGAGTGCGCCTTCTGCTTACTTGGGGCATCTGCAGCAGCAGAGAGTATTTTCTTTGACGAACAGCCCGTGAACAGATGATAAAAGTTGGATGGAGGAATCTTTGGTTAAAAGATTAGTCTGGGAAGATTTTTACCTGCTTAAAACCAAAAAAACTTTCTTTAAAAAATGTCTTCGCTAATTATAAATAATACATGCAAGTATTGCTGAAATTTTTATTTCTTAATCAAAGTATTTCTTCTTAAGTAACTTATAAATATTAACATGTCAGAAATAAAATAAAAATTTATATGCTGGTTTTTTATTATTTATAATAAACACGACGTTGCGGATATTCCAGTGCCCAGGTTTGAACAGTTCAAAAATCTGCAAGCCTTGATATATATGGGCAATACATATATGAGGACAAACGATTAATTAAATTTAACTCAAATATCGGTTTAAACTATTTAGAAGTTTGAATTTAGTTAAAAAAATAAATTAATGTATTTAAAAAAAACTGTTTTCAAGATAATTATTAACTTTTTAACATTTTAGTTGATTATATTCAATCTTATAGTATATTTATTTAACAATATATTATATAGTAATTATCTTGAATTTTGTATTTGTAGTTTTAGTTCTGAATGCTTTTTTCCCCCGATTTTTAGTTTCGTTTTCCGCAAATGTATTAAATATTTTTTGCAAATTAACTTATGATAAATATATTGCAATTTGTAAGACCATTTGTGATAAAAGCTAATCAGCAATACTATTTAAAGGATTTTTTTTTTTACATTTTCTACTGACATATTATTCAAAGTTTCAAATAATTTTTATATAATAATTTAAATCAGAAATTAAAAATTAGGCGAAAATACTCTAATCACTTTCCTTTCTAGTCCAAATGCTTTTTTGAATACAGATAATATTTGAAATTATTCAACAAAAGCAAATTCTCCGAGGAGAGTATAAATTACTCATTGCGAATTCATCAACTCTATTTCAGACTCCAAATGTAAACTTGCGTCGTTGTAAGCATTCGTATGTAAATTACGTGGAATTCTTTCGTTCATACCTACTTAATGACGTCGAATCGGCACTTTTCAAAAAGTAGAAACAGATTCTCACTATGGAAGAGTTTGTAATTAATGATAATAAATGCAAAGAATTTCTACTCATCATGAATTCTAAAAGGGATATAATTATTATAAAGTGAATTTCAAATTTAAAATATCTGAAATCTAATAAAAATACATATTTTTTAAAAGAATACAGTCTCAAGCTTCCAAAAGTGATATTAAATGTGACTAGCATAGTTAGACAGCTGCGCTGTTCTTACCATGATTATTGTGAACACCGTAGATTTTAATGTAGTACGTATCTTCACAGAATTAGTTAAAAAATAATCACATGAAGCAAAACTATTAGATTAATATAATATTATACTAACAAAAATTGATAAATTTACCAAAAACATATTGGATTTAGAGAAGGCAATGATCAAAGTAAGAAGACAGTGTTACAAACAATTCAAATCTGGCGATTAACAAACTAGTTTTATTTATTTTTCATTGTTATAAAAGTTTTGCGAACTGTTGCAAAGAAAATTCTGTCTCTCTCTCTCTACACACAAAATTTTAAAAAATATATGAATATGTAACAAAATATATTATATTAAAGTTGTAATTCTCTTTATAATTCTAGTGTTACAGAATTATATGTAAATTCAAACATATGAAATTCTCTTTTCTTCCTATTTTCAATTATAATCAATTTTTATATGAACTGCTTAGAAATATAAAAACTAGCGAAACTGACTAATTATTTAAGAAAGAACACCATATAATTAAATATTGGTATTTCATTATGATATGATAAATCTTCAGTAAGTTACCTATGGAATTATTAAAATAACTTTATTAAATTATGATCAACAATGGATTTTAAAGAACTGTATAAACGTTGATGTTCATGAAGCAGCTCTTGAAAATGGAAGTTTATTTAAGTAGTTATTTTACTTATTTTATTAAAATTTAAATTGATAACATATTTAAATGTCCTCTAAAATGAAAGTAGAGCAAAATTTTAGTAAAAGAAGATATTTTAAATGAGACTTTTACAAGTTTCTTATTGAAGAAATAAGTTATATCATAATATTGTTGAGCTTAAAATAATATTTTGGAAAATATGTAGAATTTACAAGAAAAATAGTATAGTAAATACAAAATTACAATTGATAAAGCATATTTATTTTATTTCTCAAAATTAAATTATTTCTTTTATAATTGAGTTATATTAATTGTGTTTATAATTACTTAAGATAATTTAAATTCTTTAAAATAATAAATAATATTTAAATTTTTAAAAATAATAATAAATGATATTTAAATTAATAATTATATTTAAAAAACTGTCTTGGAGGAATGCATATGATAAATCTAATTCTATATTATTACCTCAAGTTTTTATTCATCTATTTTAACAGGTATTTAAATTTTTTTTAAAGTATGGTTGCGAATTATACTGCAATGAAGTTTTTTAATTTACGTGGACATGAATACTTTTAAGCGTTATCAACATTTAATAACATAAATTATTTACATTTAAGGGGGAACAAAGAATGAATGTTCATTTGGAAAGTTAGAATGAGGCAAACCTTTATTATATAGAATGCTTTATTTGTACTTCATTTAAAGTTGAAAAAATGCTATGATTGAAAATTGATACATACCTGTTACCGAACAGTTTATAAAGTTTATATATCTGTTACCTATATTTGATATATATTGTATATCAATGCCAGTGTAACAGATAGTTTAATCAGGAGATTATTGGCAGAAGTTATTTTAGAAAATATTTTAGAGACAATTTAAGTTACAATGTATATGATTGATTTCAGATGAAGAAACAAAAGTATATTTTGTAGTATATCGAAATGATAAATATTAAACCCACTGTCTTCACTCTAATAAAGATTTAATTATAAACTATTGACAATATCTCTTTTGTGAGAGAATAAATAATTTATCCTTGATTTTCAGTTCCATGTAAACAAAGGAGTAAGCATTTCTGTTAAGAACGAGTATTATTTTACGCTAAAAAGATCTAATCGTTTTTCCTTCTTTTTGTATGGGTTTAATATACAAATATATAAAAGTAAATGATTGATTTACATTTCGTATGATTATATAAAACACGTTTAATTCATCCGTTAGAATTCACCTATAACATTTAATTTGATTCTAAAACATTTTTAATTAAAGCAAAAAATGAATTTTGGACTTGCATAAACTAGACGACACATTAAATAATATGCATAAAGTAATTACAAATAAAAAATTTAATAAAGTAGAAACTTTTTTCAAATATTATAGTTGTGTTTTCAACATAAAAGATATTTGTGTAAATAACAGAACAGAAATAAATAAATTAATTAATTTTAAGTTAATGAAGTAAATAAAAAAATTTCTCCAACATTATCATCTTTTTTAAATGCAATTAACACAGAATTTTCCTATATTTTTGTAAGTAGTTTTTATTACTTTACTGGTTTTCTTTAATTAAAATTTTGATGATTCCATGAAAAAAGAGTTTCGTTGAAATAAATTAGTTTTAAATATAAAATATTTCTTTATTATAATATAAACTCAAAATGTGAATGTTTTTCTAAATGTTTGGTTAAAAATATTCTTCTGTCTAACAGATTTAAAGTAATGTTGGTAATTTGTTCAGCTGACGTTTGTAAGCATTTCAGACAGGAAAAGCAATGATAGGTTCATGAATCTTATAACAAATTATATTCAGATTTTATAACTGCTAGCAAATATTATGCAATTTTAAAATCTTGTATCATGAAACAGAGTGCTTTAAAACAAGCGTGGAAAACATAACTAAATTTAGATTTTTATTATTCAAAACTCATTCATCTTAAAATAATGTTGAAATTTTCTTTTGCTTTCTTTAAACTATATTACAATTATTATCAAACGTAATTAATAATGAAATTTTTTTATAATATGCCAATAAAACATTCCATTAAAAATTTTTTAAAACAAAATAAAATTATACTTAATTTGAAAATAAATATTGTAGTTAAAATTTTCTTTTCGTTAATATCTTTATCATATATTCATTATTACTTCTTTATATTTAATAATATTATCTTAATCCACTTATTCTTATAAAAATTGTGAAACATAAAAACATTTTGATGAAATGAATCAAAATATTAATTACCTTTTTAGCAATTTGCGGCTAAATCATCCATTCATTCTTTTGTTCTTTAATAATATTCAATATGTACTGATGGAAGCTAAGCTGGTTTTCTTTTTTTCCTATATTGTTTCTAAAAATTATAATTTTTTCTTATTTTTGTGTATAAAAAATTAATTTTTGAATACTTTTCCTCTTTCCTTTCACGCAAGACGCGTGGCTATTTTCCAATGAAGATCTTTCAAAGTTAATCAATAGTAAGAAACAAACTTTCACACTTGTTTGAACTTTCTAATACTTTGAGAGCGCATGGCGTGTTTCTGAATATTTTTTTCCCGCTCATTCAGTATCACGTGACAGCCCAGCTAAGCACTTCAGGTCGAAGGTAATTGTTGAATATAAAATATTTTACGAAATATATTTAGATTTTGAACACTGTCGTTTTTTACTCAGCAGTTTAGTTTGTGAATAGAATCATAATTTAATGTGTAACTCGCATATTTCTTATTTAATTTTATGGAAACAGTCATGTTAACAAAAACTTGATTCAAGATATGTTCAAATCATTTTATTTTCTAGTAACACTTTTGCATTTAATGGGAAATATTGTATTAATTAAATACGTAGATAGTTATTTTTTTACTTAACATTTGAGAACATTTTTAACTGATAAAATAAATTATCAAATCCAAGGACCCCATAGGAGCCAATCATAAATTTTTCGCTTTTGAAAATCTTCTAAAATAACAATTTCTGCATTTAATTTGATATAAACATAATGGTAACAAAAATAAGCAATATGGCGGTACAATTCAACCAAGTAATCTGAAACAGTAATTAAAGTTTTTCCGCCATTACTATTTAATTAAAACAGCTACCTATATTTTCATTTTGATAAATCATTTTATTGGATTTGAGAATTTTCACTTTTTACGTTCCCTATTTGTTCTCCAGCCAATCACGGATAGCCTCTTTAAAGATATAAATATTAAAAATTCAAAGTACACTTTAGAACTAAATCAATGAGAGATTCTATTTTTTCAATAAACACGAATATAATTAAATACATGATGGTAAATTAGCTGAGCAATATTAATCATTATTAACCAGTAAGGCATATTCTTACTAAAAGACGTAAAATTCATTGGGTAATTGTTACAAAACATATTGGAAAATTTTTAAGAACTAACTTATTAAACTTATTTACAAGGAAAACATTTTTTGCTAAAATGTAAAACCCAAAATAATGTTTTGTCATGATTGTATTCTAACAATATTTCATAAATAACTCATTTTTTGCATTAAACTGCATTTAAATCTAATTTTCTTAATTATGAGAACATGAACTTAATCAAACTCATCAAATAACGTGACAAATGTATCAGTAATCATTAGAAATAAGATAATTCAAAATAACCGAAATAAGTCAAATCTGTGGTCATCATATGTCTAATATTTGAAATTTATTTAATTATCAAATTTTTATTTCCGTTTATGTAGCATTAAGGACTATACATTTTTAAGAGACTAAATTAAAAAACACTATAAAAATGATGCGATATTAAACTCAGTAATTTATGTTTCGAACGGCTAAAATTTCTTAGATCAATAATAAAATTACAATGCTCAAATAAATCCATAAGAGCATTGGGGACAATCGATAAGTGATTTATTCATATTAAAAGAAACTATTTTAGGTAAAAAAATTCTCGAGTAAAATGACGTCTCTAGAATTTATTTTGCTGTGCCTAATATATAAACGTAGAAAGTAGTTATACAATACAGTGTCGTGAAATCTCGAAGCACTTCTGATATTAAATTAAAATTAAATAATTGAGTTTTTATGTGTACAGGGGATAAACTTAAAGTAACCTCTAGAATAGAAGTACAAATAATATTTACTTCTGAAATGAGATTTACCATAAAGTGAGGTAAATTTTCAACATATTTGAAACTGAAAATTTTTCAGAATCTTTATAAATTATACACTGAAGAGCCAAGACTTTGTGAACTATTTTACAGTTTCATGTTGTGGGCGATGGGAATGATATATTCCGAAGAGTGTGAAGCATCTTCTCTGTGATTCTACGGAAAAGACTGAGGAATCATTTTGAATATCTTAACGACATAAAAATTTTAAACATATCGGATATTTTTAAGAACGTGATATCGGAAGTTTTCAGTTGGAGTCAATTCATAAATCTAACAATTGAAATTATTTCATGAAGTATTTTATACTTAAAAAGCAATGCGTCCTTAACATTTTATAGAAAAAAAAGAATTTATATACGAAGAGTTCATTTATTTGGAAGTGGAAATCTTGACAATACAAACCCTTGAATATTTTAAGTGAATATATTGTGAATTGCGCTCCTCAAAACAATTAAAGGATATTGTAAGTTTTATAAAAAGATATAAACGAAATTTGTTTTGCTGAAAATGGAAGAAGAGAATCGCAAATGAAATTTTTTATTATTTTCAAACTGTGGAGTATGCTAATTTTGAGTTCAACGTCAAAAACGTCACTTCAGCGGCAGTGAATGAAATTTGACTTATAACTGAATAAAAGACAATGAATAGAAAGATGATCGGTATTCAGTGACTGTTTCGATAAGTACGATGTCTCAGCGAAGACATTTAACCGATTCAGAAGCTTGGAGAGTTGTTGGTAGGTTAGAAGGGGGCCAAACTCAAGCCGGAGTAGCGCAAGCCATTGGAGTGTTATAAAGTGTGATTTCCAGGATCTGGAACCATTTTTTGGAGACTGGAAGTGCAGACCGAAGACCAGGGCAAGGTCGTAGACGGGCAACAACGCCCAATCAAGATCGTTATTAAGTGTTAACGGCTCGGAGACACCGAAATATGAACGCTACTCTTCTCCAACAACACCTTCGCTCGGCTACTGACCCCACGGTTTCAACTCAGACTGTCCAAAACCGGCTCCATGGTGTAGGTCTGTATGTTCTTTTTCTGACGAGTCCCGGTTATCTGTTCATCCTGATAATAGGCGTATTTTCATCTGGAGGGACCGTGGCAGTAGGAATAACCCAGCGATCGTACACGAAAGTGTCAGACTTGAAGATGGGAGAGTGTTGCCGTATGGTGGCATCTCCATTGACGGGCACACACACCTCTATATCATTCAAGATGGACCTGTGACTGGTCGCCGATATAGGGATGAGATCCTCAGACCTATTGTAGTCCCTTACGCTGCAGCAATCGGAGATGACTTCATTTTAATGGATGATAACTGCAGGTCACATCGTTCTAACCTGGTGGAGGATTTCATTTTCAAAGAAGGAATCGTACGAATAGAATGGCCAGCATGTTCTTCAGACATGAATCCAATAGAACACGCTAGGGACACTCTAGGAAGACGAGTTGCTGGCCACCAACCACCCCCACAAACTCTCGAAGAACTGCAAAGAGCTCATCTGGAAGAGTGGGACAGAATACCTCAACTCGTGATTAATAGCCTCATTGACTCCATGCCTCAAAGGTGTTCAACGTTGCTGGCCGTCTGTGGCAACCCTACCCCCCACTGAAAATGACTTCCTTTGAAGACAACACCTTTTCTTATTCTTTTTTCTCATATGCACAAATTGTGTTTTTTTCCTTTTGTACACAAATGCACAATAAAATGCATTTTTTTTCATCCAAACATGTTTAATTTGTTCTCATATAACTTACTATATCTGTCGACCACGTATCAATCAGCTAAAAAGTTTCCTAGCCACAAGATCCATCTAAAACCGCAATATCCTTTAATTGTTTTGAGCAGTGTATATACACAAAATCTTTTCAAGCTTATTTCGAAAATTATAATGCTGTTGATGGTCAAGTAATTAGCGTTGTTTAAAGAGAGCTAATTTTCAATTATACATTAACTTCTTAACACTTTAAAAGTTGAATTCTGTGTGTGCTGTAAAAGAGAGATCAATCAAAGCGTATCAGTTAAAAATACTGAGAATATTCCGTTAAAAATTTAAGATACCAAATATTAATATTTTAAAGTTGGATTCACTTTTTTATTGTTGTGTCTTAATTATGAGCAGAACAAACTTCACAAATGTAGAAAAAATCTCGGATAAAGTATACACGGTTACATGATTTCGAGTTTTGAAAGCCAAATAAGTGAAATATATTTACTACATAGTTTTTTTCATTATTTAAAATGTATAACTTTTTCTATCTTTAATTATGGTACTCTTTTTGTAAATAATTTTAATGTCTTCTTATAATCAAGTTATATTTAGTAGCTTATATGATCGTCCATCGAACTTAGGTTTATGAGTTTTTAGACCTGAAAATCATACTGGTTTGAACAGCAACTGAGGCAAAATGTAGATATGAACGTCAATTCAATGTAAGTCACGTTTCTAGCTAACAATAAAGATTTAGAAAAGAGAAATTCTCGTATTTTAGGAATGTTTTAAGAAAATCGAGTTTTTACGAAAAATATAAAAAACAAAAGTATTTGATAAAAATTCTGAAAAATTCACGCGTTTTCAAAATCAACTAATTTCAAAATCTTTGTAAGAGTAACAATCTCACTTTATACTGAATATTGCAAATTTATCTAATATTGCCAAACAGTTATGATCTTTTTTAGAATTGTCTTTTCAAAAATCTTTTCTTTTCATTGATTCAGATAATGTTATTTCAAAATCACAAGATTTTATCTTAAAATGACGCATTTCGAAGTACAAATTAAGATTGATAAACAATAATACAATGAGCATTTGATATAAGTAAATTATTATCGGAAATAAATTATTTTTCTCTAAATACTTTTTTTAAATCCAAAAATAGAAAATTGTTGATCTTGAAAATGTATGAAGGGTTTGATTAAATTAAAAAAAAATTATACAGGAAATTATCGGAGTAAAAATTTTATTCTTCTATTTTAATAGCTTCAAATTAAGTATATTAATTTTTTTTAAACTTTATCGCATTTTTAAAGGAAGATTTAAAAAAAAAGAAAAAAAAGCAAAATCTACTCTTTTGAACTCAAATCTTTTCAAAAGGTTCCAAATCTTCTATTTTATCTGTATCGGCTGCTTTTATATAGACAGTGATGAGAAAATAGATAAGATTGGAACTAGTTAAGATTACGTCCGCCAAATATTGATAAGTAAAGGATATTTACAATTCAGTTTTATAAAATTTATGAATGAAAATTTAAAAAATTTAATCAACTAACTTTGTATTTCCATTCATTTTTAACTTCCAATACTTCGAATAAAAATGAATAAATATCTATTAAAAATATTTTTTCCATCTTACAGAAGAGAAGCCTATTATTATTTTTGATAAAATCTCTTGTGATTGTGATAGAAATCAGTTTTAAACAGGTCTTATGATCTGTGGTAACTATTTCCTGTCTTTGAAGAAGCACATGACAAGTATTGAACTTTTTCTTGTATCTCATATATTTTCATATACATGCATAATTCAAATCGTTTTTCAAATCAACCATCAATAACCTTTCGTGAACTATGCGAATTAAGATAAAAAATGCTTTACCTGCTCTACCATCACTATAATAAACATAAATAGTATTTTAGAGCAGAAGGAGATCCTTTCCACTATGTCCTAGAGTGCCCAGAGACTGAGAAATACCACCTAAAGAAGAACTCCCAACAGACCAACATAGAGTTTCTGAGATTTTGCTTGAAAGAGCGTCACCGCAGATTACTCCTCACAAAGCTAATGATTCATCTCAACAAACGAGGATTAGAACTTTGTCAGGATTTAGGCCACGATTCCACAGACGATATAGAAGATTCCACAGACGAATCAGAAAACTATTCTTAGTTAAGTTTCTTCCACAATTAATAATTGTGTTTAAATTTTTTATGTGAACTTAATGAAATTTATGAACTGTATGTTCCGAATTGTTTGGACTTTTCGAACATTATGAGCCCGCTTTAGAACCTTAAAAACTTTTTGAATCCTATTCCCTTTTAGTACCTTAGACACTTTTTAAATAATTTATTTGGAATTATTTAAAAATTATTTAAAAAATGCTTTTAAAAGCTAAGGTGCTTATTAAACTTGTATAAGCTGCCTGCCTGTATATAGTTATCAACTTTCATATCATGCCATTTTTTTTCCTTTTCATAATTAAGTGTTTATACTATTTATAATCTTGCTTTCAATGTATATAATGTTTTTATTGCCATAATTACCCTAGAAATTGTTAACTGTCTTTTCATTGATTGAAAATTGTTTCTCCATCGTTTGTTGTATATGTCATGTTATATTTTATTTTAAGCTCAGAGAAAATATTGAATGCTATTGCCTGATGCTCAACAGGGCTTAAAGCCCCTTAAAATGTTTTGTAACTTCTTGCTACCAATTTGTAAGCACACTTTCTTTGCCTTGTTAAATGCCACGATGGTGGCGCCCTCACGGACCTCGTAGAGGTGTGGAGCATACTAGGTGTTGGGGAGACGGCACCCGTTAACCTAAAGGTACAGTCCGGGGTCTCCCCACACAGTTATGTATGTATGTATGGTCTTAAATGCTCTAAGCACGAACAATATTTCATTTTATGAGCGATATATTTACTTTTAATAACTTCGTTCATTCTGTTCTTTTTCATCTTGTCATCAATACTACATCGCCTTACTAGGAAAGTTTCTGTTGTGTAAACTATGTAAACGCTTCTGCCCGGAGACTTGGTGGCAGTTCTTGGCATTCCCAAGGCGTCAGTCCGAGGCTAGATCCTCTGGCCTGGCAGGTCGACCCTTCAGTCGGTGAGCGCTGAACATGTTTGGGAATTAAACACTGGGAGAGTTTTGCGTTGGGTTTAACCTTTACGCTCAGGGCTCTTGGTCACGAAAACAAATGCGTGCCCTGCCGCCTATATAGGCTGTGGTACCACTGGGTTTAGTTTAGTATTAATTGAATGAACTCAAATTTCATACCTGATTACGAGCCTCTATTGAAAGAACAATAATAAATTAAAAGACTTTGAATTTGTCTTTTGATACATTAAGTGTTAACTCTATAACAGTAAAAATCCTATAACTACATTTAAATAAATGTTTCGAAGACAAAATAGTACCACAGTTAAGAATAAAACTAAAACAAATATTAATATTTAAATAAATTTTATCTTCGTACTTATTCAACAACATATTTTAAGAAACAGTGAATTGTTGGAAATCGTAACTACTGAGACAACTAATGTATGTAACTAGATTAACAAATATATATAATTGTTATACTCTCAGGGTACACTAAAATCTGAGTAAAGTAAACTGTAAAGTGGCCGTAGATATATCAGCGGCCTTCAATTCGGAAGTGTACGGTTCGATTCCCAACGCCGCCAAAACCTACCTACAACATACAATATAGGTGATCATTAAATCTGTTGAACAGCGAAAATTCTTTCGTCGAGCAGTTACGATGGGTATAATGGTCTGGACATAATTTCCTCACCCTCCAGATCTATGTCAAAATTGAGGGAGTGGATGCTTTGGTGGTGCCATCTATCGGAGGAGCTTAGAGCAAAGTCTTGCTTTCGCCTTCGTGGTGTTCTGGGTAAATGAAAGATGCACCCCACTCACTTCAATTCGTGGAGCCAACGGCAGAGCAAAGCTTGGCTCTGAGAATTGATGTCAGTAGTCATAAATAGCAACAACAGTCAACATGTTGGAAAATGCAATAAAGGATATTTTAAATTCAAATCTTAATGCTTCTTTAACAGCATTTAAGAATTCTTCATCTGGAGAATGCGATGTGAGATATGTTAAAATTATTTTTTTATCCTCCATTTTAAAGTAGTAAATCATAAATATAAATTTTACATTCATGTACTACATTTAAGTAACAAAATAATTTTCAACATGTTTAACGAAAGTAATTGCTTTCCTTCGAATATTAAAATGGTTCCTAATTTTTTTCAAATTTTTCTTTTATGCCTTTTCATTTAGGTGATTCGCTTTGATTAGTTTTATGCGATTTTAAATAATTTCACTATATATTTTTTCACTGGAATCAGAAATTTGGTGGAAAAGAATATATTATCTTACTAAGTGACTATGTTTTACCATGCTTTGGTAATACATAAAATGAAATGATAATTTCAAAAAAAATTTTTAAAACTTAATTCATGCTTCGAGAGTACGCGAAAATAACTAAAATCATATTTTTTTAAACACAGTTTGTTAAAAAAAAAAAAGGAAATAGCTAGCATATATTTTAACAGATGAACACATCCAAGTGCTTAAACATATCCTATTCAAGAGAACACTAACAGATCCTATTCAGAGAGTTTAATAAGTCATTTATCTAATTAAAAAAACCTCTACGATTTTAAATAAAATCCAAAGAACAGTCAACAAATGAAAATCTTTCGATGATTTAATATGCGAGTGGTTAAGGCGATGGACTCTCGAAATCCATTGGGATTTTCCCGCGTAGGTTCGAGTCCTACCGGCTGCGCAGTTTTGTTTCCCATGCTATTCTTAATAAATAACATTGACAACCTATTAAGATGCATACTAAGAATTTTTGTAGGTTCTAATCATATCGGTTGAGTGTATTTTTTTATTCAATCTCCTTAAAAAAAGCGCTAAGACACAAAAAGAAAACTTGAATGTCGTCGTAAATAAAATATTTCGTAACTGGAGATGTTTGTTTCCATCTATAATAGTGTAAGAGAACTATGTTTTCGAAGCGAAAAACTTAAATGTTTTAGTTTAAAGAGTAACTTCAGGTATGATTAGTACACTAATAAAAATATTTCTAAAATCTAAATTCTGTTATTAATTCAAATTAAATAATTTTAAAATTTTTATAATATTTAATATAAAAGTATTTTTTATCAAAAAAATTTTCTTCCTAGACTTTTCTCACATATGTATATTAAACACCAAATGATTTGAATATGCATAAAAATTCGAAGAAATATATTAAAATGTTTTAACGAAGCTCTAGTTTTTAATTCAAACTTTATATGCCAAAAGCTCATATGTATAAACTTTCTTAACAAGATCATAAAATCTGCATCTCATAGCATATTTTCAAGCAATTTACTTAGTTAAGTTTGATTCATTTGTTACGCTACGGTCATTTTTTGCATATGAAGGATAATCAGACCAAGACCTACTGCTAAAAGTGGATTTTAAGATAATACAACCATCCAAACCCCAAACGGTTTTTAGCCCTTCGAACTGCGAAACAGTAGATTAGAATGTTAATCATTCGGCTGCTAGCAAAACTTTGCTTAATTAAGAAAATGTTTTCAAAATACACTTTAAAACGTCCCCCCAATGCAGGATAAGGAAAGCTATAGTTAAAATTTTAAACTTTTTTATGCAACAAAATGTATTTAACATATCAAAATTTTCAAAAATCACATTTTAAGAAAAATGGAGAAAAATAAATAAATTATTCTATTCAACACATTTTTAATTTTTAAATCTTCTCAATTTGGAATTTATCTTGAAAGGTCAGTTATCTTTTTTGCTTTTTTTCGTCCCTTTAGAGAGTTTGGCTTGCCTGAGAACCTCGGAATCACGCGTGGATTTAATTAAATACAGATTCTACAGAAAATTGTGTTTCAAACATTTCGGATTATATACGTCCCAATATAGATAACAGTTAAATGTGTACTGAATAAACAGTAAAAAACGTTAAAGGCAAAAGGTTGGCATATTTTAAAAATAATTTAAATTTTAAGAAATATTTGCTGGTTACAATTTACATTCAAATAGACCATTTTTCATTCAAATATAGTATAGAGGTACCATGGATCCTTTTATATCTTATTTTATTGGCATTTACAATAGTTCATATTTATATTCGCAATTTATTTTTGTAAAAGATGATTTGTGAGTGTTTTAAGAGTTAGATTGAGAACACTTTTAATAGGTATGCAACGTCTCAGCCTTCTTATCATGATTTTAATTTTCTCTTCATTCTCAATTATAGAATAAATTCATCTTTAATTAATATTAATATCTAAATCTATTATGCATTGCCAATTTTAAATTATTCTCAATATTGGTTTAACTACTAATGTGAAACTTATATTAATATATATTAATAAATGTTATAAATTTAAATGATTATAATATAAAATAAATGATTTAATACGGTTTTGAAACAAGTGATAACTTAGTTCATGACAATTATCATAGTCAATTTAATCATGTGTTCTTCATCATCGAAATTTCTGCCAGCTATATGAGGAAATGGATGCAAATTAAAGCTTTTTACAAATGCATAACATTTCTAAGGGAAATATATTGAAATAATAGATATATCAGAGAAAATTATACGATTTTATTTTTGCAGATAATAAACATCTTTTGCGTTTTCTCTTCATAACAAGATTTATGGACTTGAATTTTACTTTTTCTCAGTCTTTTTTGAATAATGAAATTTTAAATTAAATTTTTTGATGTCCATTAATAAATCTAATTTTATCAACATCAAAATTGTTAAGTCATTTGGAGAAAGCCCAGTGCTATTAAAATTTGATATAAAGAGAAACGTTGATTGATGATGAAATTACAAACATTTTTTAAAAGCTAATTTTCTTTTTTTAATGGATCCATTTGTAATTTGCAAAACACACAATTTGGTAATAACAGGAAATGAGCACGTTGAATTCCAAACGGTATCCTTTGTCGTGCACAAGAAGGGTCATTGCGACTTGGCTGGGAAAGCCATTTATTTTCTCGCAACCAGAAAAGAGTGAGCCATGAACATTTGTTTTATTCACTAATTTATGATTGGGGCACCCGAGGAAGGCCGTGGTTGCAATGTTCCCCAAGTGAAATAGTTTTCATGTTTTTTCATTGCTTTTAAAGTAAGGTGACTATTCACTAGGTGCTCCACGCTAAAAGATGACCCCTGTTGTGTTCTCTGTGCATATATCAGAGGAAATACAACTGCTGGCTTCCTATCGCTGGAATTGCATTCATAAAATATACGAGACGAATTTGAGAATAAAATGTTTCTGTCATAACATCGCACCTCTGATTGAAAGAATTATCTTTTGCCATCGACTATTTTTGCGTGACAAATACAAGTTTGCTTGTTGAAAATGATCCTCTGAATAATTATTACTGGCCCGGAAACCTAATCTAGTTCTAAATCTGGCAACTTTAGTATTTTATTCTCATTAAAGTTGTTCATGAAAAGAAGCTTTTCCATTGGATAGGTTTTGTAAATAAATACTTTTTGTATTATACAATTTTCACAATTTTAGAATCTCAGAATTCGGAATATGTTGTTGTTGTGTTGTGGCTTATTCTCCTTTTGTCTGTCTTCGTCAGACAAGATCCATAAGACCACTGACCCAAAGAAAATCTGATAGAAAAAGGGGGAAGAATAAAGGTCCTTCTTGGTGAGCCCCATGCAGTCAAGAACATGTTCAGGGGAGGTTTGTTGGGTTCGGCATTTTGTGCATAATGAGTAGGTCTTCCTCCACTCTAAAAATGAGAGACTTTTTTTGTTTGAGTCTTTTTATTGCAGTTCGGGTGTCGCAGTTAAGACTGAATGAGAATCCAAGTTCGCTGCTCCCATACCAGTAGAATTTTTAATTTAAACATTTCAAATGATTTCTACAAAATTTAAAAGAATCTGAAATGTTCCGTAGTAATCTCTTTCAGCTTGTATTTCCTATGGAGTCATTTCCTTCCTTCATTGCTATCTATATTATAGATTTTACTCTTCAGAATAGAGCCTTCCAAAATATCACGTGCTGCCTTTATTTGAGGATTTCCTTTGTGAATAGCCTATGCCATCACATGAATTTAAACTGGTGCAACCAAGTCCATTAACATCGCGTCAGTTGTTGCCTAGTCTCTGTATCAGACCATTAGGTTTGAAATTAATAGTATGAACTCAATTTTTACAGTAAAGGGTCTAACTATATGCTGGAGAATCGATGACAATAGCTTTCAAAATAATGAACAACATTTTCTCGTTCTGTTCTTGTGGTATTAAAAGATGTTACCAGATTTGGTTATTATTCTTCGCTTAGTAAAAAATCACTTTAAGCAATATTTTTATCCTCTCATAAAGCTGATCAAAGTTCCAGTCTACATATTATTATAAATGAAATGGCTGATAAACTAGCAAAATCAGTGGCAAAATAGGTATATATCTTCCTTGGGTTCCACTGGAAGATTTGAAAGGATTTTCATGTACAACTTACCGATGCTTCTATGTATACCTCTAAAAATATAGCGATATAGTTGGAAATATATCGGAGTGGAGTATTAGATGAATGCTTCATTTATCAAATCGATTAACCCCAAGACAACGACGAGCTTAACGAGAAGTTGAGAAAAATGCTAAAAAGGTATGCAATGTTTTTTAATATAACATTTTTTATATCACTTACACATATGATTTTTGTGGTGTTAATTCTTAGTAAAATTGCCCTTTGTTCAGAATATAAGTAGTTATATTTCATATACCACTTTTTTAGTTAAAATTGTATGAAATTCAAACATTTCTTTCGTAGGGAGAACATTTTTTTCTAGATTTATTACACTCCACTATATTACTCCAGTGCTTCCCTATTGCTTTATTTTAACAGTCAGAAACTCGCCAAATATTCAATGACTGCAACGATTGGGGTCATATTTTATTCTCTTGAAACGAATATAACATTCATAGAAACATATTTCAATGCGTAGTTTTTATCAAATAACTTGACATTCAAAGAACAAAAAATGATTGTGAATAACTTGACTAATATAAGATTTCCAAATTATTTTCTCCTTCCATTGGATATATTTTGAACAAAATATAAAGTCTAGAAAAATGGAAATAATGAGTCCTCTCTATTGATGAAAGTCTCTGAGTGTACAAAACTCTCAAACAATCATTAGATTCCAAAATTTTTATGATTACACGTGTCTCAAATATCATATATACTTTATGCGCCATCAATAAAAAAGGAAAAAGCATGAACACTTGTCTACAGAAGATTTTAAATATTATCTGCTAATTATGTTGACTTAAAGGTTTTTGTTTTGTGCTCTTTTAAAGTTTCAAAAATCTTTTAGTTAATTTGTCGAAGTTTTAAGATCACGAGTCTCATAATACTACGTGAATTGAGTGTAGTTCAAGCTGTTGATTGTAGTCTGTGAAGGATTACATTTATTTGCATTCACGCAGCTGTTTTCAAATAAATGGCATTAATAACGACTTTCAGTGCATCGTTCGACTGAAGTCATAACATTTTTCTTGAATACAAATTTTTTAATAGAAGATTTGCATCTTTTCACCTCTGAAACTTAAAGTAAAATTCATTATTAATTTCAAGCTTATTTTATTGATTTGTGTTTCTTATAAGTCGTAACTAAAACAGAAATGATAGAATATGTATTTAAACATTATAATTTTGGAAAAGTGATTTAATTGTTTGTCTGAAGCATTCTATTTTCACAAAAATGAAATCTAATTTAAAAATCATCTAATTTTTATAAAGCAAAATTATTATGATAAAAGACATGATTTCCTTATTTCTTTTTCATAATTTTTAATATTCATTATTACTAAGAAATATTTCATAAAATTTTATAAGCAATATAGGCATTCATTTAGAGAGCAGATTTTTATTTGTAGTAAACATACCTAATTATCAAAATATATTTTCCAAAAAGATTTATGCGATTATTGCTTTTTATCAAAAAACATGCAAATTACATATATTTCTGGAATAAAATTTAATTCAGATTGTTGCTCAAGTGTTATGATTAATAATTGCTGTAATTATATTTTCTTATGTATCATTTTTATATCTTAGTTAAGTTCAGTTTGCATAATCATCTGTTTCGATAAACGTTTTATATAATTTAAACGTTACTATATTGATCAATTTTCTATGATGATAGTTTAAATTGCTATTCAATTAAAATAAACATGAATTACTAAATGTAATATACGTAACTGCAAATCACATTAAATCAAGTGTTGCAAATCATTTTAGCAGTCAATATCTGAAATCTCCTTCAAGTGCTTCACAGCTTTATGTAAAACAGCTAAAAAAGCCTTAAAAGTTTGACTGAGACTCGGGATGCACTTCCGGTGAAATCAAAATGAAACTGCAAACAGAATCACAAAGAAAAGCAATGCTGACCTTCTTCCTACGATAAGAATAATATTGTTTTAATCCATAAGATGTGAACTACAATCAAAAAATAATAAACACTAATACTCAATTTAATTAAATACGATATCAACTTTTTAAGACATTTATTCTTCCGTAAAGTATGTTTTCTGTAGATATTTCCTTCAGTAAAGTGAAGCTCCTAAAATTATAATTTATTCTTCTGCAATTACTTTTTAAAACATGCGTTTGCCGCGATGACTCCTAAGTGTTTCGGAAGCAATCAAATTCCTAGTGAAAAATTATAGAATAAGTGAACAATTTTGTACATTTTGGAATGAAAAATCTCAAATGTTTCTGATATTGTATTTAACTAAGTATATGAAATAAAGAAAAAATATTCATCAACGTGTGTTGATAACTCTTAAAAATAGTTTATAATTTGCGATCTAAAATTTCATTTTTAATTTCAATATAATGGGGGTTAGTTTATATATTTTAAGTACTCTAAAGTGGTTTAATTTAAATAATATCGCTGCTGGGTTGTTGCCAAAAAATATTACAAACTTTACAAAATGAAAATTCAAATAGTAATTTTCTAATGAATAAAATCACACAGGATGAATTTCTTTCAATGCTTATATTAAAATTTCTTTTTGTTTCAGTATTTTGCGTTATGGAAATCTTATAATCATTTTCCGATTTTATATAATATTTCAAGTTTTAATATAAATTTTAATCTGGAGCTGATAATTTGGTAACTCTCATATTTTTGCCATAATAAGTTGTATTTGGCATCTTTTAAGATGTTGATTGTATTTTATACTGTTGATTCATTTGCTTTGTCCTAATTGAATGATTTGATTTGACTCTCTGATTTTTGATGATTTATTTAGGGAGATTATGTTTACGAATTATTCACCAGAGACATTTTAGAAGCTTTATATTATAAACTTTTATCACTTTTTATTTAAAGTATGCTCAGATACAATTCACATTTTCTCCAATTTTTAAAAATGTTAGCATTTTTTTTTTCAGTCACTTAGATTTTTCTTACTGAAAGCAATTTTTGGATGCATAGTTTTCAATTTAAATTTATAAAATCCTTTAATAATTTTGAATTGTATGCGACAATTGAATTGAGTGAAATCATAATATTTGAGTTAATGAAAAGTTAAATTGCGCTTCTTTTACAATACAAAATAAATCTCACAAAGATAAAAACATTTTATTTCTAAATTCATAATTATTCACTTAAAGTTTCAATTTTTTAATAAAGAATTATTTTCATCATAAAATCATTCGAAAGATTTTGGTTAAAATCTATAAAAAATCCAATGAATCAATCGTAACGTACTTTGAGATCTTTCTTTTGTGATCCAAGAATTCCCATATTAAGAAATAGCTGATTACTTTGTCATTACTTCAGATAATACTGAAATACAACTTATAATATAAATTCCATTTTTAAAATTACATTTTAGGTTTATAAAATTTTACTTATACAATTATAAATTCATAATCATTCTTGGATTAGAAACAACAACAGATAGCTCCAAAAATTGTTTATTTAAATATCCTTGACAACAGAACAAAATAGAATAATAATTACAAATTTATACATATAGACTGTGCATAAAGTTTAAAATTTAATTCTGAAACACTGCATTTCCGTACCTTACTTCATGGTAGATGGATTTCGATTCACTGTTTTTGTTGCTGTTGCCACTCCATCTCAACTAAATTATTGTTATCACTAGAAGTTTAATAAAATAGTCTTTTATTGTCATATAATTAATGAGACATAACAAATATATCCTTATATTTATAAATATTAAATTTAAGAATAATTATCATAATTATTATCATCGATATATTCTACAGGATAAAAATGATATAATTTATGCTATATTTAACTCAGTAAATTACATTTGGAATTATAAAGCTCCTTTTAAAATACATAAATTTTAAATTTAGTAAGCACTTTTGATAACACAGGATGCAACCTGTGAATGAAATATACATGAAGTAAATTCAAAATATATTTAAGGGGAATAAAAATATTGATTTCTTAGTAATCTACAAAGCACATGTGTCAACAAGTTCATTACATTCCCATTTCCATATTTTAATTTATTCAAGCTGCAACCATGCATCACTTTTCCTTTGTCAGCACTCGCAGGATCACAATCAACGGTATTCAATGAACCGCATTTCTAAGCAAATGAGCACACTTTTGCAAAGTCTGTAATGAATGCTGTGCGATGAATATTTATATTTATTTTCCCTTTGAGAGAGTTTTAGTTTAATCAATGCTTGCTTTCATTTATAAATAAATTTTAAATTAATCTTTAATAATGTGAGAATCATTTTGCATGTTAGTATGCATAAATGGTAAAACTATACAATTCTTTTTTGCACGAGGGCATATAATAACAATTGTGTAGATTAAATAAATTCATGTTCAATAATCATTCATGTTTAAAAACAATTAATTATCTGTAAATTCATGTATTCAGGTTTTCTTATTTCTTTCCAATCTTACAAATTGTACAATAAATTAAGCGTGGTTTTAAAATATTGACTAGACTTTTCATGGATATAAAATATTTCATTAGTTATTTTTTAAACTGAATGATGATTTGTTTCATTCAAAAATAGTTCTATTGCACAAAAGAAAATAACTTAATTTTATTTTGGAAAATGTTTATGCAAGGAAATCGAATATTTAGCTTACTTCTTATGATTGTTTTTTTCCATCTCATCATTATTTAAAATTTGCTAAATAGTTATATATTTTAATTTTATTTGACGCTCAAAGGACTTACAGTTTAATATGGATTCCAACCACTACAAGAAATCTCGCTTATACGGGAATCGAACGTACAAAGTGTTATAATAAAAGTCGGCACTTGAAGAATTTTCTCTTACCATTTATCCTTTTCCTACCATTCCTTCTTCTTACCATTTTTCATAGAAGAGATTGGCTTAAAATGTATAATTTACATTTTTTTTAGATTAAATGCCAATCAAATTATTGTAAGGAACACATCAAAAATGTAAACAGAAGTACATTTTTTATCAAAAATTAAAATATTTATTTTACTTTAATAGTTTGTTTATAAATGTTAAATTTTGTATTTTTAAAATATTATTTAAAACAACAATGTTACATATGTTCATAATACTTTCAATTTTATCAATATATAAAACTGCGCTGAATGTACAAAAATGATTTGATTTTAAAGAATATGATACCGTACATGATTCTAAAATATGGTTTACAAATCAAAATGCTATGTGTAATTCTTGTTTTTTCAACAAAATGGCATTACAATATTTGGATAGGGATCGACATAGAATATTTATTAAGCTTTATTACTAATGAAAATTTTAAACTACACTACTGGCCATTAAAATTGCAACACCAAGAAGGAATGCAAATAACAGAACGATATTTATAGGACACATACATTATAGAGGAAAGAACAAGTGATTAGATTTATAAGAAATTAGGATGTATAGATCTTGAGAAATCAGTACCCAGAGCAGCCACCTCTGGCTGCAATAACAGCATTTATCCGCCTAGGCATGAAGTCAAACAGAGATTGTACAGCATCTCCGGGGATCTCAGTCCATGCAGCTTCAACACTATGCCACAGTTCATCGACAGTAGTGGATGGTGAGTAATGGCATGCCAATCGCTCGGCAACCATTGACCACGCGTTCTCAATTGGTGACAGATCAGGAGATCATGCTGGCCAGGGTAACAGTCGAACCTGTTCTGTATCAAGGAAGTTCAGAACAGTACGGGCAACATGCGGTCGTGCACCATCCTGTTGAAATAAAGCATTAGGAAGGCCTCGAAGATAAGGCAGAGCCACGGGCCTTAACACATAGGAAATGTAACGGTTGCTGTTCAAAGTGTCGATAATGCGAACAAGAGGTGATCGAGACGTGTATCCAATGGTACCCCATACCATCACTCCAGCATATGGGCCAGTATGGTGATGTCCAATGCAAGCTGGCAATGCACGTTCTCCACGATACCTCCAAACACGGATGCGGCCATCATGGTCCTGTATACAGAAGCGAGATTCATCTGTGAAGATGACGTGATGCCATTCCCGCGTCCAGGTTCGTCGCTGATCACACCATTGAAGGCGATCCTGTCTGTGACACAGCGTCAATGGTAGCCGAAGCCATGGTCGCCAGTGCAGACAATCCATACTGCTGCAAACGTCGTCGAAATGTTCGAGCAGAAACTTGTTGCCTTGCAAATGACTCCATTTCTCGACTCAGGGTTCGTGACGTGGCTGTACGATCCCTTGTGACCATGCGGATAAGATGTCTGTCTTCTCTGCTGTTAGTGATGGGTGGTCGATGAGATCCTGCTTGACGTTTCGTATGATTGTCCTGAACCCATCGATTCCATATTCTGCTAACAGTCATGGGGTCTCGACCGACGCGAGCAGCAATATTGCGGTACGATAAACCGCAATTCCGGTAGGCTATAATCCTTCTTCGATCAAAGTCAGACACGTGCTGATAGGCCTTTCTTCTTCTTACACGAGGCATTACAACAACTTTCTTTGCCAAAAACAACGTTGAAACAGAAATTGAATATGAGAAAACTGCTGTGAAATCTCTGGTTTTATACACATTGTAGATGTCGCTACGGTCACCTGCTTTGTATGAATGCGCTGAAAATCTAATCATTTGCATATCACAGCAAGTTCTACAGGTCCTGCAAATTTCACGTGTGTGGTGTGCCGCTTTCCTGGTGTAGCAATTTTAATGGCCAGTAGTGTAAAAACAACTTCCACATAGTAGAATGAGAAAATTAACACTAAAATTAAAGATACTTATTTTTTTAATTAAAAAAATTATTGGAAAAGACCCTATTGAAATAATAAGTTTAAAAGAAGGTATCTGTAAATAATTAGATCCATCAAATGTCATGTTTAATATTCTGAAATGTGGAAAGTCCTTTAGGATACGAGGTAAAAGCACATATCTTTTAGCTGCTGCTAGCAAGACATTATTTTCAGTAATATAAAAATAGAAGTCCGATAGTTATAATGAAATTTCTTTATTTACTGGTCTAATCATAGGAACAACTAAATACAGTAAACAACATGATAATGATCATCTTATAATTGTATGGATAAGAAATTTAATATTAAAATGATCAATCATTTTAAGCATTCAAAATTCGTCTCTAAATTTCTAAATTTATCGTAATATAATATTTTGGCAGGTATTTGTTTTTTTCAGAGAACTTTCAGGATTAAAATGAGCTCTCTAACAAGTCAATACATCAATTCTAATCCTTAATTCAACAAAGCATAATATATTATATTGATTTTCAAACGTAAACGACTTGAAAAAACAGTTTGTGCAATTTACTTGTTTGATTGATATAATATCTCAATTGTCTCTTTCCAGTTTAATGACAATTATCTATCACAGTTAAAATATGTTCTGAGTCTTTCTTGTATGTTAAAACTAATAAGGTTCTTGTTCCGCCATTTCAATGTGTGGCATAAATGTTACAGTGGTAAAATATTCTTTTGATCTGAGACTTTGGCAACCTACATGAATGTCAATGCTCTGATTTTGTATTCAGTGATTTTTTTTGAATGAAAATTCTTATGAGTATTGATAATATCTATTTTGATTTTATTTCTGCAAGAAACTTGAAGACATTTTTAGATTCAATGTTTCCGTTTCAATATTAATGAAAGGAAAAAAATATTTATAAAATTTACGAGTAAAAACTGGTGTTTAAAATTTATTTATAAATTCATTATAGCACTTGATTCATTTTCCCTGTATAACAGTTAAAATTAATGAAAATTATGCATAATATTTTTTATTCAATTTAAATTCCAATAATACAGTAACAAATTTAAATCTAAATAAAAACTATTATAATTTTTAAAATTCTTAAATCCTGAATGTTTGTAGTATTCATAAATAAATTTCAACAAATTATTGAAGGGATTTATGGATACAATTAAAGTGCTGCATTTAATTTTAGTTGCATGGGAGGAGGAATTCATTTTAATTTTCATACATTAAAATCAGATCGGTATGCTGGGAGAACTTTTTTGATGGACGTTTTATTATTTTGGTAGATTAATATTTTAAACGTTATTGAATTTGTTAAGAATCAGAAATCTGAATCAGGAATAAAATTGGACTTATTTTATATTCGACAAGCATTTATTTCTTATTTATAAACATAAGAAAACAACATTCATAATTCAACTCTGTTTTGATAATGCCTGAATTTTTGCTTCCTTAGAATATTTTAAAGACGAACAAAACTTGCTTTTGAAAAGACATCTAAAAGTATACCTACAAATAAAACTGATAAGATGCATAAAATATAAAGTTAATAAAATGATTAATATAATTAGAATTTTTATTGCAGCTTTTTAATATATTTCAGTATTACAAATTATGGGGTTTTATGCAGAGAAAATAAAATACATATATTTTGCGACTATCTATAAGTATTTGATCGTTATAAAGTATAATAAATAATTAATTGTGTTACTTAAGCCCTCGATGTTTAATATTTTCGTGGAAATATCGAGACTCATCACTTTTACATTACCGAACAAAGCTTTTCTAATACAGTCGTAAAAATTTAGTCCTTATTTATTAAATGATATTTTTCTTGAATCATAATCTTTTTTTATTTTCAAAGGGTTACATTATGTTAGAAATATTTTACAATAAATTACCTATGTAGATATTAAATTGATATATTGTAATCTTAACTTACAATTACTTCGATAATCATTTTTTAAAAATTATAATTAATTTTTATCAGTCTATACTCATAACATTTTACCGCTCTTCTAGCTTCTGTGTGTAATAAATAAACATGAGCATTATTCAATCATTTTTTAATACCTTTTAATCAAATTTGTTGAGTAAATAATTCAAGTTGCATAAAACTTCTTTGCCTAATCAGCATTTTTTTATGATTGCCAATAGATTTATGATTATGGATTAATAAATAATGTTATAAGTTCTCAAAGAACTTGGTTTTTAATATTACAAAGAAAAATATCAAAATTCATGATTTTAAATTATTGTACAAAGTATTTTTCCTAAATACCATTTTAAAATTCAGTTCTACTTTATTATTATAAAGCATATTTTTAATCATAAAAAATAAGCATTTCTATTTTTAAAAGGGTTACATCATGTTAGAGATATTTAACAATAAATTAGCCATGTAGGTATTAAATTTATGTATTTTAATATAACTTACGATTATTTAGTAAATCTTTTTAAAAGGGTTTTCATTTTAGTCAACACTTATCCCATACTTTTTGCTCTTCAAGCTTCTGTGTGCATTAAATGAACAGGAGCATTATTAAATCATTTCTTTTTAATACTTTACTGCAATCGCTTAAGGAATTAAGTCACGTGGCATAATTTCCTTTACTTTATCAGCATTTTTTGATGAGATTTTGAATTTGGCTGGTACCAAATATAATCTAATAAAGTGCGGAAAAAGAGAACTAATAAAAGAGGATATACATTATTAATGAAATATGAAAAACTAATGAGTAAAGCATTTAATTTTTTCAAATTATAATAAATTATTACAAAACAATTAATTACTCATTACAATAATCTCATAAATAAAAAGTTAAAATTTACTCGTTGAATGGACTCTAATTACTCTCTCTTAACTGAAAAACAATAAATATAAATATCAGTTAAAATGACCCGACACTTACGAATATCTCAAGGTTTTTTGTAATAAAAAGTCTCATGTTTTTGTCAAGTTTTCCTTATATTTTCTCTCATTCGTATCAAATTAACTGAGCATTATTTAGAAAACGTATATCAAACAATAAAATTCCTTTTATGTCAACTAAGTTTTCTGCTATAACAGGTGATACTGAGATTTTTGGCACCATTTACTTCTATTTGTGCAATATTTTTATTCCATCTCTCAATTCTTCTGGGAATATCAATACACCTCAGAAAAATCAAATTTCTATCTAAATGTTCTATATTTAAATATTTACCTGCTATATTTGAATGTGTTTCTTATTAATAATATACATGGGAAATTAAAAAGCAATTTTCGCATATATTGAAAATATTACTAAGGTAAGTAATTTTAATAAAGGATTAATTTATATATTGGATATGTTTTACTTAAATTAGAAGCAAATTTTTATTAAAATTTAATAATAATATACATTGTCTCTAATTTTTTTATTTATTGCTATTACAGTGAGAAATCTGTTTTTTTTTTTAGATTAAAATATTTTTCCAAAAGAAGTAATTAATAAGATATCATAAAGTGTTTAGCTAATTAAAAACCAACAAAATAAAAAAGTAATTTGTTAATATGGCATTCCACCTTTCATTTAAAATGCATTTATTATTCATGCGTGGGTGTATTTGAAGTTTAATATATTTAATATATAATTTATAATACTTGGAAAATATTTGGATTCTTTAATTAATTTAATGCGTTTCATTATTAATTCTATTGTTTATAAAAAAAGACTTTTTTAGAAAATGTTTATATTTTTATGCATTTGAGATTTAAAACTAGAATTTAATTAAAAGTACTTTTATTTTTTTCAAAATAGTGTTTAATTTTAGAAAATTTTATTTACACAGAATAAGAAAAATTAACAATTTTTAATGTTTTTCTACCAAATATACTCTATTTCAAACAAGCGCCCTAGGCGTTTTCATCATTCTAATTCCATTAACGTACAAAACTTAAAAATATTGCTTTTAAAAGAACCGTTTTAAAGTAGAAGGAATTAGATTAGGAATAAAAAGTTATACGTTTTGTACACGGTGAGTCAATTCTTTTGAAATGAATTAGGAAAAATATACCTTTTTAACAAAATATCTAGTTAAAATTTTGATAAAAAAAATACAATAATATCACTTTATTTTGTTACAAAATAAATATATTTGTTTAACTTTTTTAAACGTAGACTACTTGAAAACGAAGCTTTCATCTTAATTTAGCAGCATAGTATAATTTATTTATAATGCAAATATATATTGCATTTGAATTACTGATTTCTGAAATTGAATATTCAATTATTTTGGCATTTTAAATTCAAGAAACAAACAATTTTAGTTTTATTTCTTGTAGTGTTCTTGACAAATCAATATCGTTTGAAAATATAAATTATTTGTAATAATATGTTTTTGATATTTTATGGCAAATTTGCTAATCTCAATTGAACTGAAAATATAAAATAATCATTATATGATTTTTCTATGCTTAAATATAAAATTTAAAAGATTTTCTGATAAAATCATAATGGCTATGTATTTTGTCCATGCATTAAAATATATAAAATATTTATTTAATAACAAGTTTAAAAACAATTACGGTATTACACAAATAAATGAATCAGTTTCAGCATATAGTTGGTTGGAAAGAAAAGCATTATTTAGATTTTGAGCACATTTACAGTAATTTTGCATCAAAACCACCAATATTTTTTCATAAACTAAAGTAACCTTAAGACATATAATCTTAACACATATATTTCAGAATTATATATATATATATATATATGAAGAGCCCTAAATATTCAATTTTTTTTATAAATTAAAATTTGGTTTTATTAGAAAATGCTTGGACCACATCTTTTCCAATAAGCAATTTCAAATTTATTTTTTTAATTATCTGTCCATCCTAAATTTTGCTTTTAATGAGTTTTAAGCTAACTTGCTTTGCATATATATTGTTTCATGTTCGGCTTAGAATTGAAGCTCCTCATTAAATTTTAGCTGTTAATTTATTCACTTATTTTTTCCCCATTTCGTTAAACTCATTTTTTAAAAAAAATGCTTGTTAAAATTGCAAAAAACTCGTTACCATTATAATTAAAAATATTCTTAAGTTTTTGAATATTTTAGTTTAGGAGATATTTTTAATTAATGAGAAATTACTCTCAGTGGTATTAAAATCAAATTACGTTTTTTTTCTTTTTACTAAAAATAATTTTTAATAAAAAATAGATAGCTTTTAGTCACCACCTAAATACTCCGTCAGTTTTTTTTTTTTCTTTTTTTTTTTTTTTTTTTTTTTTTTTCATTTGGTTGATATGAATATTCATTCTGCTTCTTATTCCCATTGTTAAAACATCTTAATTTGAAGTACAGCAGTAACTTTTTTGTCGTATTTCTTATAAAAATCAGACATTTAAATAAATAAAAATCTAACTTTTAAAAACGTCCCTTATATTAAATTTATTGAAAAAACTGTCCTTTTCCTTAAAGAAATTAATTTCAGACAAATTCCTTTTATTAAAATATCATGTTCCAACTGACGGTGTGTCTTAGTATATCGAATGATCTGACACAAGAGCTGATTCTTATTTCACAAATGGTAATTCTGCGTTAATTTTTGAAATAGAACGAGTTCAAATAAATTATGAAAATATTTATAATTAAAACTGGAAGGATTGCACATTTGAAAGAAGTACACATTTTACAAAGAAGATAGATATAGAAATGTTACACAAATTTGAAGTTTTTGTAAGCAAAATCTCGCTTTATAAACAATTCCTTTCTTAGAGCCCTGCACATGCGAACAGTAAGTTTTAAATCAAGAAGAACAAGGTAAGCAAATTTTACACAAGAACATCTCGGTCACTGTTGGATTGTTATCCAATATTTTAAGAGAAGAGCAGCGAGGCTGTCCTAGTGATGGTGCAGAAGAAAATGCCTTTAACTGCTGTTACATTTGCTATTCAGACAAATCAGTTCTTTGCTGAACGTACTTGAATTATTTTTTGCAAATTTCCATTCCATAGATACTGTGTTGATACTCTTAGAGAAACTCTAGTTGTCCTAATTTGAGATGACTACACTTTTGTCTCTTGGCTGTAGTTTATTTAGGTACTCTTTACTCCATCGGTTTCAAAAAATTTTTCCCAATTTTTGCAAAAGAATCCAGTTAGAAGAAAAAATCCGATATGATATATGAAAGGGCTCAGTAGATGCCCAACTACGAAATGTCCAAAAGTAAAATTTGAAGGTCATGCAATGGTGACAATGTCATGGGTTACATAGCTGCTTAGTTTTGAATCACAAGGGTAGTCAGATCTCCAAAATTCAAAACGCTAGAATTAGTTACTTTCAGTAATAATCTTTTCATAAACCTAATGTCAGATTCCCTCAAAACTCCTAATTAGGAAGATGCAAGAGCAACAGGTTTCTTATTCAGCAACTTGACGGACAGAATGGGCGCAATTAATACAAATCAAGGGCATCTGCATACCTACTCTTCACATCAGTTAAAAATTTATTTTTATATTATTTGGTTTCTCTGCAAGATAAAATTGCCATTAAATAAAACATACATTCAAAGCATTTAGTTATTTAAAATTAAGTTTATGACAACATAATTTAATGTATTATCAGCGCAATCGAAACTCCGAAGTTAGTACAAAAATTTTCTTAAAAGTTTTTGTACTAATTTTCACATGCAAGTTTTTTAATGCTGTGGATGCAGAAGCATAGCTCCCTGAACCTAGATCTGAGTTGGCCTCTACCAGTAAGGGAGAATCAGCCATTGAAAAGTCTTTTATTTGAAAGTAATGAGCAAGCAGAAGACCTTTGTGACGTGCCAATCCCAAAGGTATCATTTCACTTGGAAGATATTGCGACAACAAATTATTTAACATGCCCCAACTGCCTTTAGCGAATAAGGCGGATCTTCATTTAACTTGCAATAACACCCTACCGTCGGAACGTGAGAACGATACGCTAACCAATTAGGCCACCGTGGCCTTGGAATAACAGCGTTTTGATTTATTACATGCTTGTACAAGATTTGTCGCCCTTTGTGATGAACTTTTAAGATTTTCTTATTTTTACATGCATGTTTCCACGAAAGAAAAACACTCATGAAAGAGGTACATTTGATTTTTCCAGTCTCGATAAGGATTGAAGAATCGAATTTGTCATGTGTATGATTTTTTTATTTTAATTTACTGACATGAGTTGTCTCTTCAATAAACCAAAATTTTTTTCTCAATAATATCCAAATAGATAGATTCTTCTAACAAACAAATTTTTTGAAGAATGCATATTCTTTCATATTAAGTAACATGGTCACGACGATTCAGAGATTTGTTTCAATGCGAGATGCTGAATGTGTTTTGTTTTCATATTACGACAGTATTTACTCGATTTTCATTTTAATCCGCCTACAATAATTATATTAAAAAATAAAAAAATGTGTTCCTTAAGTAATGTTAGAAATTTAAGATGATCCATTACGGTTGTAAAAAAACACTTCAGTAAAGAAAAAGGAATCTGTTATTTCATATACTTTAAGCTATATTTTATAAACCAAAATAAATACTCAATTCAACTTTGGGTTTCTTTATAGATATATCATTTTAAAATGTAAATCTGTATATATAAGACTTAATCTGTATATGTAAAGCATAAACTCTAGCAGTTTCTAAAATTTTCAGACATTTTTAACTCAAGAACGTTCAGACATTAACTTAAGAACGTTCAGAACGTTAACTCAAGAACGTTCAGACATTTTTAACTCACAGATCTATAAATGAACGAGCTAAATGATTATTTCCCTGGACTTCAGCTCATCATTTCGTGAGCTCGATTTACTCCTCCAGCATAAAGGCTCGAAGTAATTAGAATCAGATTCAACCTATTGGATCCAATTTAGTTATGCTCCGATTTGAAATGTTGCAAGAGGTAACAAAAACGGATTCGTCGACTTTAAAAAATATTTTATCAAAACAATTTCACTTGGAGGATTAAACAATCGTGATGAAAAACTTGAGAAAACTATCATTCGATTTGATTCACACTAAATTTCATTAAGATTAGTTTCTTACGTGGAATTCCTCGGTAAATGTAAGATTTACCTCTTTAAATAAAGAAGCTGAGTTCATTATGATTCGGTAAAGCTTTTTATAGTTTCACAGATTTAGAAGATATATGTGTGTATATATGCATATATATATATATATATATATGTGTGTGTGTGTGTGTGTGTGTGTGTGTGTGTGTGTGTGTGTGTGTGTGTGTGTGTGTGTGTGTGTGTGTGTGTGTGTGTGTGTGTGTGTGTGTGTGCACTGCTGAAACTTTGTTCCGATAGATATTAGTTCTCATAAAATCAATTGATCCTTCACAAAAGAACATGACAGTTCGTAATATATATATATTCTTTCATCAGAGTATATATTTTTATTTAAATATTAAACAGAATGAACGTAAAATATTTTTTTTAATTCTTTACTATAGTTAATATAAAAAATAATTAAAAAGTTATTTATATTGCCTTTTAAATATTACTAAATTTTATATATCTTTTATGAAGAGAACATAAATCTTTCCTTGTTTCACAATTTCCAATCATTTTCACTAAACTATTTCCATTCCCATATGAATAATTTAAAATGAAAATGAGGATGAGTTTTTGTTAGTGTTTACAAAAAAATTAATGCTAAAAATTCATTAATTGTTAAATTTAAAAGTTTTAAAGTCTTAGACTTATAAAATTCAAATGCTTTGATTTGAATATACTGTTCTAATTTTTCCTCCTGTACTTTGAAGAGACCTTTTATATAGACATTACTGTTTCTGAAAATAGATTAGCAAATAGATTTATACTCGCAAACATGTTAGGAAACTTACTACAGAATTAGCACATAAAATTTAGATAGCGTTTTGGCAAATTCATTTTTATTTCTAAAGGTCATAATTGCAAATGTTTTGATTACGTTTAAAACATCAATTTTAATGTTTTAGAAATGAATTTGACTTGCGAAGCCCAACGTGTGTCGTGTATCTTGACAACACGTTTCATATCCATCAATTCCCTCCTGAGAAGCAAGCTTTTCTGAAAATGTTAGTTTTTAAAATCATCTCATTTAGCTATCTTTCAATTACATTTAGAAATAATAATGTTTTATGGGGACAGTTTAAAAAATCTTAACTTCCTTAAGGAAAGTTCTTCATTTAAAACATGTATAATAAACATATTTTTGTAAATAAACGAAACACATTTTTCAATAATGTCAAGAAATAAAACGCAATACATTATTTGTCTAATTATTTATATTCTTATAATATACAATATATATTTTCAAAGTACACTAAATATAACTCTTTTTGTAAAGCAAAAATAAAATAACGTATTCGTTGTCGCTTAAAGTTAAAATCCAATTCTTTTTTAATATGTTTTTAAGGAATATACTTTTTTTTACAAAAAAGATATCTGGACAAAAATAATTTTAATATTTGAACTAAAAGTACATTTGTAACAAAATCATCAAAATAATTATTGCTTTTGTACGCTTCGGTCTTCCAGGCAGAAGTTTTGGCCATTATCCACTGTCTGCGACTGAATATGAAGAAGGGCTACTACGATAAGCGGATTCTCATTTTCAGTGACAGTCAAGCCGCTTTAAAAGCGCATAATTCCTTCGAAATCAAATCTAAAATGATTCTGGAGTGTAGAAACCTTCTTACAGAACTGGCAACTAGAAACAGGGTGATCCTTGTATGGGTGCCAGGGCATAAAGGTATCGAAGGCAATGAAAAGGCTGATGAGCTTGCTAAACAAGGATCGTCTTTTGTTCCCATTGGTCCAGAACCTTTTTGTGGGATCAATTTGAAGACCGCAAAAACCAATGTTCGCAGATGGGAAAAACGGAAGATGTATGAACGGAAGATTGGCTCAAATCTCCTGGTCAAACCCACGCTAAAAGTATGATCTGTAGATCATCAGCGAGGATTTCCTATGAAATTCTAAGATGCTCTAGGCAGAAGATACGTTTAATCGTAGGCTTCATAACTGGGCACTACTATTTCAGAAAACATCTCCATAAAATGGGACTGTTTCAGCAAGACCCTATCTGCAGGAAATGTCATATTCAAGAGGAAACGGCCAAGCATATCATTTATGAATGCGAGGCTCTTGCCCTCCCTAGATTAACCTCTTTAGGCATCATCCATACTAGAGAGTTACACCTAGATTCCATTAAAGGGTTATCAGACTTTATTAATAAAGTGGGTGATCCGAGCAAATGGAACTAAGAAACATTGGGTTTGGAGTTACAAAATGCTGATAAAAGCAGAGGTGCTCAATGACATACAAACCCAACTCGAAGAAGAAGAAGAAGCTTATAAGTATAATACAATTTTTAGCCCTCAATACTGAATGCCACATAAATATAATATAATTTTATTATCCTTTTTCCCTTCATTTTACTCTTTTTTATTTTACTAATAATTAATAAATAATAATAATAAAATATGATTTATACTAATTCCCTGGTTAAAAATGAATGAAACTTTAAATGTTACAATTTATCTTGATCAATATATAAGAATATTTTCGCATAAAATGTTTGAAAAAATTGTCTAAATTTACTATTATTTTTCAATATTTACACTGAACTATTTTATTTGATACGAAAAAATTAAAAGGCAATGAAATATTTTCAAATCATTTAATGGATTTCAATAAATCCAATGTACAAAATTATTGGTACAATAAAATATTCTTAATGATCTCCTAAGTAATTGTGTAGGATGTGCAACAAAAGTTTCAGATATTATCAGTGGCTTTCTTCGTTTGGCTTGAAGAGATTTTCTTAAAACAACTGAATGTCAACAATCTATAAATATAAAAATATTAAAAATATTGATTTGAAAATCTTTGATACTCCAACCGTATAATAAAGACTTACCACCTATTGCAACTTTAAAAAAAAGATGAAAAAATGATTTTAGTCAAGTACTTGTCAATATGAGGATCACCTGAGAATAAATTTGATCTTTGTCAACATGAAATACATATTCTGAAAAGCTTTATTATGTCCCACCTATCTACAGTGTAAAGAAAATAATTGGAATTCTTTTATAAATCTATTATGTCTTGAACTACCAAAATTTTCATTCCAATTTTATTTATACCCATTCCTTTTTAACATATAGTTTATGCGTTATAAAGAGCTATCATCTCTTCACAATAACTTTAAATTTATTTACTTCAACAAAATTTTATCGCAGTCTTTGTTTATAGACCTGATTTTCCTTCAAATATTTTGCTGTACAATTTTTACTTAACAAACTCATAACAATTGAAATAAAATATTTGAAAACCATCCATTTCGATGTGGATTGCAATATTTTAATTTGATGATATTCCATTAAATTTAATCGTAGATTATAACAGACTTTTAAATATTCTTATTCTCTTTGTAAATATATAAGTTTTGAATATATCTCTTTATATAAATGTATATTTTATAACATTAAGATTTTTGGAAATACTTGTAGAGTATTTAAAATGCCTTATTGTAGTTTAAAACTAAAGAAACGGGATTTAGTCTTTCAATTTCATTTCAAATTAAAGGCTAGAAAAACATTTAGAGTCTAAAATAAATTATATAGGCATCATTTTCAAATAAAAATTTAATTAAAAGCTGTTTTAATAATAATAGTGCTTAATGAGAAACTAGATTTTTCAAAAAATAGTGTGTAACAATTCCTTATCACAATTCGTATTATTATTACAATTTTCATCCGACTCAGACATGAATAATCATGCAAAATGTTATTTATACAAGATTTATTTTATATAATCCTACAGATCAGATTGTAATATTCAAAAGTAGTAAAGTTTTGTTAATTTATCAATTTCTAGCTTCGTTATAAAAATGTTTTACATATTTAATTAGTGAATATTAATTATAAATTATATAACATCGTCTATTACCATACTTATTTCAGTAATATATCAACTGCATTTTATCGATTTTAGAATTAATCCATGTAAACTAAAAAATCTATTAAGCTAATTTGCATTGCAAGTGCAAAAAATAACTCTTTGTAAGTGGTTAGTAAATTATGAACTTCATTTTCCTTATGTTGTATTTTACGATGTTTGCTTATTATTTTACGAAAAGCTGAATAATTAAATTATTATTCAACCTTTCATTCTCGATTTATTTGTAATAACTTATTTGGCGGTACGGTTTCAATCTCAATTTAAACTTAGCATCACCATGAAAAGATATTTTTTCTTAAAATTGAACTAAAGATTAAAAAATATTAAAAAACTGAGTTCAATCATAAAATAAATTCAAATATAAATAGCATGATTGCATTTTCAATTTTAATATTTGGAATATACATATATATGGCAGAATGTATTCATTTTAATTTTCGTCGATTCATTTTATTATCAAAACATTTCCTTAAGTTAATTTAATGAAATCGGATTTTGATTTATTTTTTTTAATTCCATGAAAGATATATTCAAGAATCAATTTGTAGCATTTAATAAAAATCATTTCCTTCGTTTTTAATAAAAGTTTCTTGAAATTAATTTTGCAAAATAATAACTGTGTATTATTCTTTCTCATTTTGGCGAATAAAGTTTAATTTAGTTCAAGGGAAGTTTTTTTTTTGTAAAACTAATCAAAAATAAGAGCATTGAGCTATAAAAATAGCTGATTACATGGATATTAAAATCCAGAGTATGTGACTCAAATAAAAGATTCGTTACTAACATAAAAATATAGATTCATTTTTTTTCATTCAAACGAAGTTTAGTTTTGATTTTAAGTAAAAATATAAGTAAAAAATGATATTTAGCTCTATTTCCTTTTCTGTATATTTACTTGTGTTAATTGAAGTTTATTTTTGCGAATGTAATGCAAAAACTTAATTATTAAACCCTAATTGTCTAACAAAAATTCAATCATTAACTTTAAAAAATAATTCCTCTCTCATTTTTATTTTAATACTAAAACGGTTTTATACTCATCGAAAGGATTACTATTTTTTTTAAGTCTTTGTACACTATGATTATAATACCATTAAAGGCACAATCGAAACATTATTTTCTCAAAAAAATTAATTATTCTGACTTTTCCAGCTTAAATTTAAATTACTTATTTAAAGCTTTAAATTTGGTATCCTAAAAAATGATTTTACTATCTAGTTTCTTACAATTGAAAGTAAAAAGTCATTAGAAACGCTTAATGTATGCCAATTTTCCATAAAGATTAAGACTGGGGAAGTATGAGTTGTCGGATAAAATGTGAGAGCCCTCTCTCGGAAACGTTTCCATTCACTTTAAGCACTTCTTAAAGTGGATATAAATGCATAAATCGAAAAGTATTGCTGAAACTATATTTACAATTTATTTTTTCATGTTCAGATAAATCTATTAAAATTATTTTGCCAGAGCACATTACTTTAAAAAAAGGAAGCGTACTTTCAACATCATTTGGTTTCGATAGCAAATAAGTATTTTAATTGAAACCAACATATTTAAGCGGATTATAAATATTCAGACTCCCTATTGTATTTTTATTGATATTTTTTATATCTTTACTATAGTTTAATTTAATCTTTAGTTTTATGATTTCAATATTTTGAAATTATGAAAAGTAAAATAAGTAAATAAAAATAGGTTTGCTTTCTGCACTAACTCGGATTAATTTAAATATTGTATTTTAATTTGCTATTTACAGAAAATATTCTACTACAGATGATTATTTCTTTTTTATATTTTAATTCTAAAAGTGATTCTTTCTATTATATTCTATGTTATTATAGTCATTTATGAAATTGCTTAAATATTCATTAATATTACAATATAATATGTAAAAGCTATTAGAGTATTATTATCAAATTCTATAACATAATTAGTGCCAACATCTACCATGTAATCGCATAGTAGAAAACTATCCCTGTCCTGTTACATGACACTTATCGTTGTCATAGTCCACGAGTTATAAATAAGTTTTTGGGAGGTATTGCAACATTCTTTGAACCTATTTCAGGTGAGTCCTTGTGACTATGGCCTTTACCGAAAGTTCCCGAAACATTTGATGTCCTGACGTGCCTTCTGTAATCTTAAAAGTAGAGCGCTCAGCCTTACTGCTTACATCATGCACGAAATGCCATATCAATTGACAACATATAGCTAACGACATTCTGGAGCATTGTGAAACCTAAGCAGATAGCCCAGGGCTTTGCTAGTAATTCTATTCATATGATATCATTCAATTTTCTTATACGTTTGTTGACCAGTGTGATATAGTATTTTTTAATTTATATAATTTCGCAACACTCTTTCTATATATATATATATATATATACATATATATATATATATATATATATATATATATATATATATATATATATATATATATATATATATATATATATATATATATATATATATATATATATATATATATATATATATATATATCGGAAAATAAATCTATGTTTTTTAATGTTATGGTTATCATTTATTACATTTTATAAAGAAAAGGATTTTAAAAAGCAATATTTACTTTAACAAATCCCATTATGTAAGCTTTTATCTATGTAAATAAAGAATGTTTTTCCTGAATTTTTGCCCAAGGTGAGAATATGGGTTCAAGATGTCAAGTACAAAAAATTTTAATCTAAATTATTTTAAAAAAAATGGGAGGAGCAGCACTTTCCAGAAAGAATTAAGTAACTGTATCTTTTATATGCAAATACACACATTATAAAAGGAATAATTTGTTTATCAGAAACCAGCTGCCCCCAATCACATCCTGGATTGTTTGAAGTTCATTCTGGCGAATGTAGACTGGTGTTGGACTTCGTAAGGGGTTCACGGTGTCAGGTATCTGATCTAGCTGCCACTATGCATCAGAAGGATTGGAAACAATAACAGAACTTGTTCCTGCCATAATCAGATGCACATTGCAGAGTACGGGATTATCGGAGAAAATTCGAACAAATGGAGCAGCTTAGGCACTCCACTGGGAAGAAACAAAAAGGGCCAACACCGTCGTTGTAGAGGATGATGTTACATGAGTTGTGGAAGAAAACAGGAAATTGGTTCACGGATCTGTCAAAGTACAGACGATTTTTATGTTTTTTATAAGCCCTGATTCATTTTATAATGCGACATATGCAGAATTCTGAACTTCTAGTTAAATAAGATTTATGCCTTCAGATTATAAGGTTCATGCCAACAGCATTTTATACAAATAAAATTCATGTCATCCGGATACTCCCAAAACATGCCTATAGTTTCTCAAGGTAATGGTGTTTGGTGCTTCCTGGTCATGAAAAATTCTATGGATGACGATGACCACTTTTATCTTAATGGACTGGAGAATAATCATAATTGTCGCATATGTGCGAGAGAAAATAACTATATCCCTTGCACGATATATCATTGTTTAATGCATTAGCGACCGTAAAGTGAAGAATTCACGATTGCTCTCTGCTCTCATCTTTTCAAGAAGTGACTCCTGATAGATTTACCACTGATCTGGTAGCTCTCAGCAATACCAGTAGGTGTTCAGAACTGTTAACAAGAAATCATTTTTACTCAAGATGCAGTCCTACTGTATATCTCAACTCTAGTATAACTATTGTACAGCTGGACCTTTAAGGATTCACATAAAATTCAATCGCTTTTTTCCAACAACTCAGTTTCTGAGGCTTCTTGTGTATGGACATTTTTTAAAATACAATCTTTTCAGTGACTATCTGAAAATTGCGTCTCATTTGAATGACAAAATTTGTTGTAATATGCTAAAGGACACTGTTAGCTACATTTAGACTATTCGTGTTTTTCTCCATTCATTACCAGAGAAGGTAATTCGCAGAATGGATTTCGTTGTCAAACATGATGATTTATCTTACTGAAAATACTTTAAGCAATTGATTTGAATACTTAGCAATATGGTGTATAAAACCGTATTTTTTGTAATAAATTGCAAATGAAATATGAAAAGAATGAATTGTCCTTATAGTTCATTTTTTGTCATTGACATTAAAACTTAATAAAATTTTAAATAAGACAAAGATTACAGAATTAAATTTGCATGATTTTACAATTTTGATGAAGAAAAATTGCATTACAGAATATAATTTCAAAATTTATATTATGCAAATTATATTTTTTTCAAAATTAGAAATAATTTATAACAAATCAAATTCCCAGCTGGCAGGGCTCTCACACACACAAACCGACGTGGGAGAATCTTTCTGGATTTTAAAACCATCGCCTTAACCCCACTTCCACGCCTACGCATTTATGAAATACAGCCTTTTTATTAGAACTATATGTACCTTATTAGAATTATTTAAATTACATAAGAAGAATAGATTCTTGAATAGAAACAAGGCTTCAGTAAAAACAAGACTTGATAAAATATAAATATAGATTTAATATTCCATCTGGATATTTTTATCATGATCATATAATACCATTCCTTCAAGCACTAAGGTTTAGCAAAATTATTCCAATATATATTACTTTAATGACACGTATTTACTTTTTCATTCATGAATTAACAGTCTCAGGCATCGTAGTTTATATTCTCAACACACACAGAACATCAAATTCATATTATACCGAATTATTTTAGTGTTTATAGATCGAATTTGTATTTATTTTTGGTGCTCACAGTTATTTACTGAAAACCTGTCACTATCTACTTTATTTCCTGGAACCAGGGGGTATGCGTACCCCCTGGGGCTTGAGCTAGTCACCAGGCGCGTCGGCAGGTGTTGGATCGCCGAACGTCCTGTAGGAATGACAGGATAGCCTTGAATATAGAATAAGAGGCCGCGAACCAGCTCCCGTAAACCCTGGTGTTATGCGATCCGTGCCTAGGGCTAATTGGCACCGCGGTATTGGTGTCTTAACGTAGCCTCTAGTTGCCTAGCAAACTTCTAGAGTAATTTGCCTTGCCCAGTATCTCGGGCAATGCTGGGTGGACTTATATTACCTGAGCTTATTAATTGTTATCTTGTGGCTGAAAAGACACAAGAAATAACAAACCTTTCTGCATTTGCAAGTGAAGCCTCTGAAGTTGACCTTGCTGAAAAAGACAAGGGAACTCAGAGGCAATCTTGTAAAGGGGCAGTAATGAATCTTTTACTTGAGGTAGAAATGACCTCCAAACCATCTTCTGGTGAAAGTCAGGAAGTTAATCATAGCATGACTGACTTTCTGACCAGATGGGACTGTTTCAGCAAGACCCTATCTGCTGGAAATGTCAAACGCAAGAGGAAACGGCAGAGCATATCATTTATGAATGCGAGGCTCTTGCCCTCCCTAGATTAACTTCTTTAGGCATCATCCATACTAGAGAGTTACACTTAGGCTCCATTAAAGGGTTATCAGACTTTATTAATAAAGTGGGTGACCCGAGCAACTGGAACTAGGAAACGTTGGGTTTGGAGTTAATGGTACAAAATGCTGATAAAAGCAGAGGTGCCCAATGACATACAAACCTAACCTTAAGAAGAAGAAGAAGAAGAATCTACTTTATTTAATGGAAACTTACTTTACTCAAATGCTGTTTACCACAAAGTGACAAATGAATGCCGCGTCCTCTGGATCAGATGGCCGAGCTGGCAGCCGAATGGTTAGCGCTCTTGCCTTCGGTTCAACAGTTCGTGGGTTCGAATCCCACCTTGGGCATGGATGTTTGTAGTGGTTCGGATTCCACTTTAAACCGTAAGTCCCGGTCTAATTAGCCCTCGTGTGCAAAAAATGACCGTTGAGCGACAAACAAACCAAACCAAACCATCTGGATCAGATGACCTGCGTTTTGTTTTTCTAATTTATGACTCAAGAAAGCTGAAACGTTAAGAGTAATTTAAAATCATGTAACAAAATATTACTCATGATTACGATTATTATCAAAGCATTAAATAAATTTCTATTTTTCTATTTTAATGTCTATTCGATTTTTGTTTTACAAGTTTAGAAAAAACAGTTCAGAAATTTAAGATTTCTTCATAATTTTTCGTTTAAAACGTTCCTCAGAAAATAGGAAGATTTTAAATATATATTGTTAGTAAAATGACTTATTAATAATTTACACTTTTTGTACTTTAGATACTCTGAATGCTTAAAATTTTACGTGTGAACTAATATAGAAGGAACTAAAAATGAATAAATAATAAGTGAAATTTGTCGAGTGATAAAAATTTCAAGCCAATTATCAGAATAATCATTTTATTTATAAAGTAATCATTATAATAATTAGATTAATGAAAGGAAATGGCACATAGTATACGTTCAACTTTTTTTGCAAAAAAGACGCTTTTTACCTTAATTTTACTTTGTTTTTACGTATAGGAAATTTGGATTTTGAACTGGGTAAGATAGTTTCTGAATATTACAAATGAAACTGTTTATAAAACAAAACATAAAAGGCGCCGAAATTCCAGTGCAATAGCGTCACTTCCCAATCTACTTCTTGGCCTGCTGCATTACATGGCTTTATGGAAAAGGCAGGTGCATTATTATTTATTCAGAAAGTGGAGCTGCGGAAAACCGTTACCCCCCCTACTAGGATTCAATTAATCTTTGGAAGAAAATTTGCCGTAAAAATAATTATCTCAGTTTATTTCTATCAATGAGACATTAAAAGCAATTATTAATAAATTATGTGGCTGCTAAAGTTTAATTTTTACTTATTTCTTCAATGAGAATGTATGAAAATTTTAGATATTCTATTGCATCACTGTAAATAAGATTAATTTACTTGTTAAAGGAGAATTTTTTTATGAATATTGTACAATTACCAAATCTTTTAAGTTATTTTTAATATTTCAGCTTAAAACTTTCTATTTAATATAAAAACAATAAATGCACATCAAAATATTTTTTGCATTCAAATGTTTACAATAATTACAAATAATTACAAAGTTGAGGATGAATTAAAGGAATATATTTATTTTAGAATAGTTTAAATCATGATATTACACGCAATATATTACTAAATTTTCCTTATTTTAAAAGACTAATTTTCCTTATTTCTGAAATCCATTTTTGAATGTTATTTGAATTAAATTGTTCATTTAACCTATTTCTGAAATTATTTATTAAACATTATTTGAAATAATTGATTTATTTTTCTGAGCTTGTAGAATCATAGTGCTATTGGATTTCAGTGTAAAATATTTCAATATAAAAAAATCACGTGATTTTATATTAATACAATGTTTAAGCTTTTAGAAAGCCTGATTTCTTGATTTCTCGATAGTGCTAATGAGGGATTAACAACATACATATTAATAATTCTGCATAAATTATCTTCTTTACATGCATCATTTAAATAATGGCCTTCGTTTGGATCCTTTGGTTAGATCTTCGAATTTGTAATAATACTTCGATTATTTTAGAGTCGCATTCTATAATATTTTGAAAGATTTCAAGAAAGTCTTAAATGTTTAACAACATAATACGCACTAGTGATAAAAATCTTAAACATTTAGAACTTATGCCACAATCGAAAAATATTATTTAGAAATCATCTGGTTTCATTCTTCCTGAGAATAAGATACTATCAATATATTTTTCAGAATAATTTCTTTTTATGCATGTACTCTTTGTGCAATAGAAAATATCTGTGTCTGAGAATATTTCTCTATCTCCATTATTCATAGAAGTTTCAAATCCATTTTAAACCATAATATCATTTGAAGACCTCACAAATCAGCTATTATGAGCAAAAAATGACACTGAAAAGGCAAACGAAAAAGCAACCAAATGCTCTTTCATATATATGCAGGTGAGCTTAATAGAAAATTTTACCTCATTTTTTGTTTCCTTCTCGTTTGCCTTATTTTTCCAATGAAAATCAAACCTGATTTTCACTAATATCGTACAAAAATATTTTTGCAACTACGTGTCTGTTTAGCTTATTTAAAAAAAAAGCTTCAGAATATTTATCCTTTAAGTATATTGCAAACACTTTTATTAATGATATTCTATGAACTTCTTAAAATTCTCTTTTTCTAAATTTCCATAGAGAATTCACGCTGGAACACAATATATAACATAATTGAACAATGCATAATATTGTTTTATAAATATAATAATAAACCAGTATATATATGCAATATAATTATTTACGACTCATTGATACTTTTGAGTGAAATAAACAAGTATTAATCCAAAATATTTTATTATATTAAAATTATTTTTAATTAACCTGTTGATTCACATTTTATATAAACGAATATTTATTTTTTATAAATTAATAATATTTTAGACTTTATATGATTTATTTCAGACGACTTAGTTTGTTAAGATTACAGTAAAACATAAGTTAAAAGTGCTTATTTGAATGTGTTGACCAATAATAAATTCAGAAACTGGTATATTCTGAAACTGAGCTGTTAATAACACAAATAAAATTAGTTTATAATTGAAAAAAATTCTTCTATAATCTAAATTTACATCAATTGATGATACAATAACAATGAATAAGCAATTTTTAATATAGTGACATTTAAATTTTGATGAAATTTCTTATCCATTAAGACTTTTTAAAAGGTTTTTCTACTTAGTACATAATCAATAACACACAAAATTTATAATTTACGCCCAGATTTTTGAAAAACCTCTTTCATCTTCGATGACGTATCTGCCTCTTAAGATCGGTTTTAGTAACTATCGAAGTATTTTAGAATTTAATTTATATCATAATCAATCTTACAGAATAAATATGAAAAATATCTGGCTATTTAATTCATCATTCACACATTTTTAATGTTGAATTCGAATCTATTAAATTATTTTTCAAAAATTCAATGTTTTCATCTCAGTTACTTTAAAATACATTATTTTTACTTTAAAGCAATTGCAAATAACTATTTATACCTTATTATGTAGTCAGCATCACAATGAAAATGCATATATCTTTTATAAACAACAAAATATAGTAAAAATATATTTGAAGGTGCCTCTTGGCGAGATTGGCGATTTTTGTTTGGCGCCAATCCTGTTCGTTCGGAATGCTGTGCAAACAGAAATGGTGGCCAAAACACAATGCAATATCAAAAATAATGCAGTAAGCACATAAAAAAATAAAAAAATGTATTCACTTTATTTTGCTGGAATATCCTCACTTTGAGGTACACAGAATTAATAGCATCAACAAATATTGCTTAAACTTATCCTGAGAAGAAAACCAATCAGAACCGTGAATGGATTTTCTTTGTTCAGAACCATGAATGGATTTTCGTGAATGGATTTGCCATAAATAGAACAACATTGCCCAGCTTGGCGATAAACTTGGCGAGAATTCAAGGGGCACCCTCAAGTATAGTCTAACCCAAAATATAAAAACAAAATACTCCGTTGTGCAATAAATTCATGTAAAGGTAGTTTCCTTGTTAAAATATACAACATTCACGACAAAAAAATATCACTAATCATGATAGATTCCATTTTTATTCAACTCTCCTTCAAAATATTCCTTAAAGTTAATTTAATGTTTGATTTTATTGAATGTGAAATATTTATTAACACCTGCTGTATCTAATAAAAAATATTTATTTCATTTTCAATAAAGTAGAATTATTTTTCATCGTAAATGTTCTTGAAATTTTCTTCCTCTTTTGGTATTATGGCCTCGATCTTTTTTAATTTCAGTGGCTTTAACATAACCTATTAAAGAAAAAGAGTCGTGTTTTAAACATAATTAACTAAATCTTTAAATGCATGACGTTTGGTTGAAATGTGAAGTGCAAATTCAATACAATATACTTATTTATGAAAAACAGATCTTTTTTATTAAATTAAAGTTTAAAATTTGAATAATAAGGACGATTAAAGTGATTAGGCTTGGTACGGACTGTCTAATCAGAGAAACATAATTACTATATCCGCTACGAATGCTGAACAAAACTATTTGCTTGATTTTCACTGAATTTCCTTCTGACAAAATACGCTTAAAAGCATGGATATAACATTTTTTGAGGAAATGATAGATAAAAAAAATGAAGTATTATAAAACGTTATAGAACCTGGAAAAGCTGAGGAAAGTTATTGAAAGAAAGTAAAATCGTAATGTGTTACTGAAAATAAAAAAGCATCTAATTTAGATATCCTTCACAATTTAGATATAAGTTTTGAATTAACTCCTCCACGCGCGCGAATTAAGTGGTGAAAAAACTTAGTATCTCTTTTCATTATCCCATTCGATTGCCACCGTCTCTGCCTCTAACATTAAACTTGATCAGGATGGATTCCACATTATTATGTCTATTTAACATGAAATATCATGAAATTTAATGACTCGAAATGTCATTTAATTACATGAATTTTCGAATATTTTCTGTTCTGACCAGAAACAATCTATGAACTATAAAAGATTTTCAAATAGTCCGATGTAAACACTCTTTAGTTTATAGTACCTATCTATCTGAATTTGAATTCACAAAAAATTTAATTTAGCATTCATTCTATAAATATTACATTTAATAAATAAAAATATATTAATACTTCAATTTCTAAGTAATATAAAGCTAACATGCTTTAATTTTTATACCAATAAATTAAAATAATACTGTAACTCTTCTCAGTGGCGTCAAACAATATCACCTGACCGAATAACTGTGCTTCCTTTGGAATTGTCTTGGATATTTTATAAAGATCATCGGCAATCTCAATGATTAAAATTTCATTATCACCATTTTAGTAAACCAAGTTCTTCATATGTTGCAGGAGTTTTAAGATATAGAGCCTTGTTATTTTTTAGAAGCCAATCGTTATGTTGCAAAGTGCATTATGGTTTGTTAAGACGAAAATTAAGTTCAGCACTTAGAAGGGCGTAAAATAAGAGATATAAGTTTAAATTTCATATTAAAATTTTAGGTGATTTAAATTAAAAAATTATTTTAGGTAAAATAATTTTTTAACTTTTATAACACGTTGTTTCTAACTCTGATAACGTTAATGATTGATTCTTAAATTTTAACCAGCAATGTAAATTTTATCATAAAATGATTAAAGCATCGTTAATTAAGTATTATTATTGAGCATAGTTTACTTAAAAATATACCATATATTGTATTTTCTCAGATTCAATCCTTAAGACAATAAAGTACTTTCAAACATTATTCAACGATGGATGGAAAATTTACTGATATCATATAAAGCACATTGTTTAGTTAAATGATTGAAGATTAGTGAGATATTATTCTGAATTTGAATATATTTACTGTAGCAAAATTTAAATTCCTCAACAGTTATCCTTAGTTGTCTTAACTATGGCTCTATTATTTTCTCGGAACCATTGTGCCTCTTATCCGCTTAGTTAGATGCCTAAAGATAAACTACAGTTTGAATCGGAAATCCCATAAAAATCTGGGAAACGTGAAAGATCTCTACCTGTTTGGATTTTACTCGAAAAATCTGAATTTGGATTCATGACTCGTGTATGAAGAGGATTGGATATAATTTTATAATAAGCATAAATTGTTTTCTAATACGCCAAAATTATTAACATTAATCACAAAAGTTAGTCCCAAAAGTCTCCTCATCTTAAGGATTGATTTAAAATTAATATTAACAAATCTATGTGTGATGACCCGTGTGTGGTTGCTGGTCCACCATCGGGCGGTGGCGATTCCCAGGTAGCGGACAGGGGAAAGCTTCCCAGATATGGGTGATAGCGGGGCAATGAAATACCCGGGGAAGACCAAAACTAGCATGCAGCGTCTGTCTCAGGCTTCTACAGCGTCTGTTCTCCGTGTTAGGAGCGGATGGCTTTTGGAAGTCTTGCTTCAACCTCCGGATGCCCCAGACCTTCGGGTCCTTGAAGATGCTCACCATGACTGGGAGTAGAGGGGAATGAAAGAGCGGATCTTCTGGCCGGATCGGTGTCAGAGGAGGGAGTAAACCCAAGAAGAGAGCTCACATCTAGTGAGGTTTCTTACCTGGAAAAAACTGAATTCAATAAGCTTATGAAAATTGATCCCCAACATCCATGGTACTTCGCCGAAAGACCGAGTGAGACCTTCAATCTTAGACCAAGGTCTTATCAAACTGCCTTTTCCCGCTATCTGAGTGGGCACACGAGAAGAATCACCTTTCAGCAGGGGCAAAGGACATTTCCAGGCTGTCCTTGGGTTTCCTTCAATATGGCCTCCCCTGGACATAACCTGCCTAAATTTAAGAAAAGACGATGTCCTTCGGGACCCATCACATTTTTTTGACATATTAGATATTTTTGGTTTTATGGGGTTTGTCTAGCCTAGCTAGAACATCTGAGATAAGTAACAACAACAACAAATCTATCCTAATTCCTTTCCTTGGGTTCTTTGGAATTCTCACAAAATATTCTCCTTTTTGAATAAATCTGTGTTTACTATAGAAGGGTGAAAAATATAAAATAAATATCCTCACCAAAAAAAAGAAAAAAAAACTAAATAAGAACTAGAAACATGAAAATGAGAAAAATAGTTTTCATCATCAGCGAATTATTAAATAATAAAAGACTTTTTTGATTTTCAATATTCTTACACGTAAAAATCTGTACACGTCAGCAAAGTTCTAAATTGTGAAATAAATACCATAATTCTGCATGAAACATTTTCCTCATTTTTATCACTCGAAGACTGCTCTTCATTTTTATTGAGTAGAATGGATAATATTTGACTACTTCAATTACTTCAAAAATAATTTCTGTAATACTTTGAAAAATGTTATATCTTTAAATGATAATGAAATAAATGTATCGAAAGCATGCGTTTTAAAGTAAATGAGGAAATTCCGATTAGAGTTTCTAAGTTATGCCACAATCGATTATTATTATTATTTAGGAATCGTCTGGTTTCTCGTATCTCTTGAGAATTATATATTATTAAATGACTTTTCAAAACAGTTACTTTTTCAAAATATATTTCTTTGTACAGTAAAATGTATCGGTCTGAGGACAATTTTTAATCTCCATTATTTGTAGAAGTTTATAATCTATTTTAAACCATCAGTGTGCCTGTCATGTTAGCCATTACATAGGAAAAAGTCAAACAAAAAGGCAACTAGTTAATTCCCTTTCACCTATAAAACTGTGATAAAAAATAAATCACATATTCTTTACCTCATTCTTTATTTTTTCTCTTTCAAACCTCATTATCATTAATGTTTTATTTTACGTCGCTTCAACTGCTCTTGAGGAGATTCAGACATCTTTTCATTTCTTGCGCTGTGATGACATACAGGATTATCTATATTTTAAGCATGTATGAAATATTTTTTTATGATAAATACATGTCTTTTACTTTTGAGTGCAATGACTCCGGTTTATGTAGTGTCCGTCTCATGTCTATTTTGTGATTTTTCATGTGTTTTGTTTTGTGATATTCCTTGTATTTGCCTTTGCCATTGGAAAAAATACATTT